>BMAU01019683.1:0-26968 GCA_019973935.1 Trichonephila clavipes
AATACCTAATTATCAATCTTTGATCTCTATAACCAAATAAAAAAAAACTTTTATTTGATTTGCTGTCATCCCCGTGATGAGAGATTTTTTTACGCTTTTTTAACCTAACATGCTACTCTTTCAGAGGAAAAAACAGATCCCCGGACCAGAATCGAAAAACTTTAGGAACATAAAAAATTCATCATTGTCATTATTTTTGAAATACTGCACATTATAGCTGTAATCTGCTTGACCTTCTAAATTATTGGTAAATTTTTTTTTAGTTATGACCCCTCTCTTATGTGTTCTCTGTTGCGCTTTTTCATGCAAAAGAGTTTTATGATATTTGGAAAACCACAGAGAGAGAGCACACACACACACACAACAAGCACATGAAGGATTACTTGGCCAAGACATATTTTTATAAATATTCTCAACGTATAAATCATACCGAAAAACGTTTCACACAATGTTTTTAGCAGTAACATACATATTATCATAATAAATACACTTTTTACCAGGAAGTGGTCGCGCGGGACACACAGAACACGATATCGTTAATTCGGACAAAATTGCTTATTTGTTACCGAAGAAAAATTAAAAATTCCTTGAAAGCAGGTAAGTTTACTTTCTCTTAATTAAATTATTCGCTGGAATCACGATTTGTATCGTGTACAATAAAATAATTATAAAGAAAAAGAGGATTGGGGTGACTCAATAACCCTCTACCGTATCGAGTGCGCGTCTGCTCCCGGGCTAAAACGTGTTGAAAAGTCTTTTCGCTTTAAATATTAAAAAATAATACAATTATTCTTCATCGATATTTTATACTATTGATCATTATTTAACATCAGTGACGCGCACACAAGGGGGCGGACTCCCCCAAAGCCCTTGATTTTTTCCGATTGATTATAATTCTAAGTTTATAGTACGCAAAATTTAGTTAAGTATTTGTTATTAATGATTAATTTTATTCATTAATGCTAATTATTTATTCAAGAATTAGTTTTTTACTGTGTTTTGTTCCCGGAAATCGACAAAATCAAAGGAACCTGATACAAGATTGGTGAACTTTCGACCCCCCCCCTTGTAAAATTCCTGTGTGCGCTACTGTTTAACATCAATTATAAATGCTAATTCTGTGAGGCTTAAAATTACAATTCGCTTAAAACTAATTATAATTTGAGCAAGGATTTTAAAAATTCATTTTACGTTTTTGTAAACATTGTCGAGCACTCTTGGCTTTGTTTCCTTTACAATTCAGCTATTATATCAATAATGTTTTATTTTCTTATAAATGAACTCGTGCAAAGAGCGGGCACTTCAGCCGGTATACTTTTAATGTATCAGTGCTGCACAGAATATTTTATAACTAATTAATTAATACTGAATTAAGAACAAGTTTAATAAGTATTAATGACGTCCATGAGCTTGTCTTGGAAAGCAAAGTTTTATAAGGAATGCTTATTATTAGAAATTGACCCTCTGAGTTCTTTTTCTATATTTAGCAGATATCTATATTTTGTCTTCTAAGCAGCTACCGCATTTTGCAATATGTTCAATTTAAAAATTAGAGAAAGGAAAATAACATAATAATTATCCTATTATTTTATTTATTTTGCTTAAAAGTAGTATACAAAATTTAATACTTATGTTACTAATTTGTATGGTTTATAATTAAGATCGCCTATTGTAGCTTTAGCGTCAAAGAGCATTATTACTGCATTCAGTACATTATTAATATATAAGGGGGGCGCGAAAAAATTGTGATCGAAAAGGGGGGCGCCAATATTGAAAGTTTGAGAAGCACTGGTATAGTGTAGTGTTGATTTGCGTTGGATATTTGATATGTTTTAGTGACAATTGAGATTGGAGTTAGTGTTGTATATTATTGCATGATGACTTTCCTTTTAAAATTAAAAAAAGGTGATTTGCTAGAAGTAGGAAGGGAATTAGGGGTAGAAGTCAACGGCGATCAAACAAAAGTAGAAATTAAGGATATGATTTTACAAAATGATAAAAAATGATATGGAAACGATCAAAGCGGTGATGGAGGGAATTTTAGAAGAAAAAGAAAGGGAATTTGAGGAGCGAAGACAAATTAGGGAATTCGAGTTAGAAAGAATGAGAATTCAACTCAGAAATAAGTTAAATGAAAATAAATTGAAGGCAGGGATTAGGATTAACGATCTCGCAAATGTTTGTATTTTGTCAGGAAAACGTACCGCAGAAGTTAGTGAACCGGTTAATAAGTGTAGGCCTTTAAATAACCCGGTAGTTAATAAAAGCGTGGAGAACGCTACGTCTTGTGATTTTGAAAAGAAGAATTGTGACCCCCCGGTGAGGTGTACGAACGTTTCCCACCCATCTGAAGTAGGAAGGAAAGAATTCAACGTGAATAGGAGTAGTGATTGTGACGTGGAAATGAAAGTAGGTGTATGTGAAGGAAGGGTCCAAACTGTGGCGATGGGTGCACAGCGGGTAATAAATCTGGATAACATCGGAGATGGCTCTTTTGAATTGAAAAGAGATAAGGGAGTGGCTAACTCTGAAGGATTGATTTGTGAGAATAGCTGCGAGGAAAAATATACCCTTGGGACGTTAGTGGGTTGTGAAAAGCAGTTAACAGTGGATCGGGAAAGTTTTCGAAATCATACAATAGCTAAGAGAGCAGGGCAAGGGGAGGGGAGAAAACACGTGTAAAGCAGATGTGCGGAAATGCTTGAAAGACAGGTTAGCAATGCGATTGCCTCTCTCAGAACCAAGGGAGATTTATAAGGATAGTTTAGAGACGGATAATGGGTCTAACATTGGTTCAGAATGTAGTTTCGAGATAGATTTACCCGGAAAAAGAGATCTCAGTACACTTTATCATCTTAATTTAATAAAATTGTACCGTAGAAAGCCGGAATTGGAAAATTTGGTTATGAATAATAGCTCAGAAGGAATAGATTCCGAAACTCTCTATTCGGTAAAGCTATTTATGGATTTTGGTTTTCAGGGTAATTTAAGGAAAAGTCAATTGTATTTTAAATTACCGCCTGATTGAAGTAGCTATTTAAGGATGATTAACGCTAAGAAGAAAGAAAGGTTTCTACCAGGTCCTGGGACGATTGTTTTAAGACAGAAGGATATTAATTTGGTTACGGGAAAGCCATTTAGAATTAAAACTTGTTGTTCATCCCAGATGTTAATTAATTCACTACGAAAGGATACAGAGTATCTTTTAGATTTAGGTGTGAACGGGATGAGGCAGTCAAACCATACTCTGCCCGTTGTTTGGTTAGGGAGAGTGAACCGATACCCGTACCCGCGTATCAAATGTATGAAGTATAGGAATTTGAACCAGGTGACGCGAGCCGAGATTTATCTTTTGTTAAAAAGGGAAAGATTGGTAGGAAAGATCAACGCGGCATCGTGGGTGACTGTATTGGATTTGTGGAAGTGGTATTTTCGTCGTTCTCGAATGATGAATTATCCAAAGCACACACCACATGCGTTATGAAAGTTGGCATGTACATTATTAAAAATCGAGGTTTAAGTTTCTTTGTGCTTATAATGAATGTAATTTAACGACTCGGATTTTGAGGTTGTTAGAGCCGATTGAAGTACCGCGAGTGGTCGATATAGCCATTCTGATGGAAATTTGGAAAAACCGTGTAAAAAAAATAGACATTGTGTTAAAATGGTTGAGTAGGGTTGTGTCGGAAGTCGGACCGACTAAAGGTAAATTAGAGACATGAGCAAGTTTGTTCCGTGTTGACGTAATGTAGATATAATGAAATTCATTGCATGAGCTACTGAGGCTTGTTAATTATATTCCCAATTAAAGTGTTTCCTCAATAACTAACGTAATGGAAGACAATACCATGAATTGTGTATAACCTGTTATGATTGTTGTGATAATGCTTGCTGATAGCCATAATTTAATTAAATTTAAAAAGTCTTAGTTTAAACTTCTTAATTTAAAAATTTGGTTTTTATGTTTTTTGCAAAGCTTGGAATTTATAAATATTTTTTTTGTTTATTTATTATCGTTGGAAACACCGTTGGAATAAGTAGATGGGAATGAGTAATTCGTAGGGTTGGTGCTAGGTGTGAATTAATATTTGTATGGGTATGTGTTGGTGGTGGAAGGTGGAAGGAAATTATGTGTTATGTAAAAATATTTTGTGTCTCTTAGGACTGTGTACGCTCACAGATGTTTAACACAATTGAATGAGCAATTGATGTATTAGAATTATAGAAATATTATGATTTGAGTTAATTTCTTTAAAACCCTAAATTTTGAAGTGTGATGTAACTGTATGAAATGGAAAAATTGGTCCCAGATTCGGATTTTAAGATCTAATGGTGTGAAGTGTACATTTTTTTTTAAATTTGATTCATGTTTTATGTTATTTTTTTTATTGTGTTTAATACCGGGATTGCTGCCCTGATCAATCTCATTGATGGGATGATCTTTTTGTGTGTGATTTCTAAGAACTGAATCCAACTAGGACCAGAGCAGTCCCGTGAAATGGACCTTTTTTAGGGGGAAGGAGTTGTGACATCTTCGATGGGAGTAAATTCCCATCTTCCGATTCACAATAGGTTTTATGTTTTCACCAGCTGGTCAAGAACAAGAATGACACCCATCGATTGTCCCTGGATTTTTATGATCAACCAGCTGGGGAGTGACCAGTGCACGTGGCCATGGGGCCATTGTTTATTGTCTGAACTCAGGGAGTGGAGACGACAGACGGGTCGCCATAATGGACTTCGGCGCCCCTTTGACAATAGGCAAAGCTTATCTCAAAATAATCATGTCATCTTTTCTAGGGTTTTGTGTATGGAATACTAGAAACAGGTGGCGTGATGGACAAGTGTGTCCAGATGTGGACAAGGAACTATGGCGCCTTGGGCCAGACAGCTCGGGTGTGTTTTGGCGTGTTATGCGCCAATAGGAAGAAGGAGGAGGTCAAGAGAGACTTTGGTGACCTGCGAATAAGAAGGAGCGAGGGGCGTGTTGTGAACACACCCCTGGTGTTTAAAAAGGTTTCTTTTTCAGGAGACGGGGGAGACCGGAGAAAAAAAAAAATAAGAGGGGACGAAAAGAAGAAGAAAAGAGCTCGGAAAAAGAGAAGGGCTGATCGTTGGAGGAAGAGGAGAAGAGAATCGCAGAGTTTTGCTCGGTGATGCTGACCAGGAATCTGGAACGCGAATGAGAAAAAACGCCTTGCGGACTGGACGGAGACAAGCTGTGGAGTGAGCGGTTTCAAAACGGGGATTCCATACCGGCTATAGGCACGGAAACTATTAACTTTACAATCTAACTAAAATCAATTTTCATATTGGAGAAAAAAATTACAAGTATTTTTTTTTACTCCCACAACCTTGCTGTGATGTATTTTTCCACGCTACCATCTGACGACGTTACAAATATATATATGTTTTGTTTTGGGGGGGCATACCAAATATTGTGCCCGGCATCTGATATTTTCTTTTTTGATATCCGTTTTGAATCAGTTTTCATGTTCACTGTCCCAGTTTTACATTTTTGGCAGAAAAAAAATATAGGTTGGTGGCTGGGTAAATACAATATCTAGTCCTTTTGTTGTTGTGCATTATTGTCTTCAAAACATAATCATTAGTTTTCATGTGAGTATATGCTAATGTGTTACGTATATTTATTTTATGTCAAATGTGTTTTTAATAATGTTTTGCTGCTGTGTGCAAACAAATTTTTTTTATAAAACTCCCAAATTTTCAGGTTTTATGTTTAAAGCTGTGATTGAATAATTTTATCTTAAGTTATGGTCATTGTTCTAGTTATATGCTTACATACATCTAAAATTTAAATGCTTTAATTTTTAACAATGCTGAGTTCTCCAAATCTCCAAGCCTTAAATAGCGCTTTGAGGTGGCGCCACAGGCGCGCGTGATGTGTGTCTGCCCTGAATTTCTACTCATTTGCATACCTCACCTCCATTAACGCATGTTGTAAATTTCATGTTATTTGCATGCTTCCTTCAGAGTGTTGTACTTACTGTGGCCAGCAGTGTACTTCGGATAAGTTTAATCTTATTGATTTAATTCCTCACTATGCGGGTAATGAGAGTATGAGCACCCGAAAATTCTTAAATAAAATTAATAAAGTCGCTTTATTGGGCAAGTGGTCTGAGTCTGAAAAAAATGCCATTTTTAAACTTAAATTGTCTGGGGTTGCCGAAGAGTTTATTACGTCTCGCACCCAGTTAATTACTATATAACCAATTTTGATGATTTGTCACAAATTCTTCTTAAGAGATTTGAACGTACGGTCCCATTATCGACGCGTTTGCAATTATTCTCAGCTTGTCAGCAGTGTAACGCAGAAATTGTTCAGGATTTCGCTACGCTAATCAAAAAATTGGGCCATCAAGTTTTCGAATCTACTAGCAATTTCATGTTTATGGCATTAAGACAAGCGAATGACCAACTTTTGCAGTCACGTTTTCTTAGTGGATTAAAAAATGATATTCCGAAATATGCCTTAGCTAGGGACCCTGATAGTTTGAGGATTCAATTTCGGTGGCGTTAGTGGAGGAACAACACCAGAAATTAAACGAGATAGCGACTAATGATCGATTGGGGGTATCAGATAATAATACAGATCCCGCAATTATCTCCGCACTTACATAACGAATACAATATCTCACACTCAGAGTCGGAAAATTACAGGAAGCCAATTTGTCGGTAAACGCCTATCAATCCCGGAGAAATATCCAAAAGTGACAATCCCTTGACAGTTTCTTTTCGAACGAATGTATCGACATCCGGTCAAGGGTTGCACATATAGAAATTACCAATAAAAACAGGGTCATCCAGCCTCTTATCAATAGTTCAAATCGTATGCCCAAAAAGTTATCAACAACCTAATCTTTAAATTCAGTGTCAAGAAGTTCAAGGATAAATTTTATCAAGTATTTTCCTTAAAAAATTATATTAGGATGTGACGGATCTATACGCGTTTTTCCAATTAATCCTCTTGGGGAATCTTTGGGCTATCAATCCGCGTTATTCACAACTAACCCTTTGGAAGGAGAGAATCGTGATATTTAAATTAACTTACTATGTATAGTTGAGGTTTTCTAGCTTGAGAGGGAGTAGGAGAGAAGATATACTCAAGTCAGGTGAGCTTGCTACTTAAGGTATAATATTAGAATTATAGTGATTTGATTCTTATTAGGAGGAAACTTTAAAGTGACGATTGTTCGCTAGGGTTGATTTGGTATTAGATTAAATCGGATGATAGGTTTGATCCTTTATTAAGGTAAGGATCCAGTTTGATAGGCTCCTAATCATCCGCGTTTTACCGTCTTTGTTCCACTTTCGAGGTTATTATTGAGACATTCTCTTACTATTATTAGTTGAAATTCTGTCTGTTCTTTGTGTGCTAAATAAATAGATTAAATGGATCATGTCGAGTATTTCTTCCATTACCCAACACATCTAGGTGCCCGAGAGAGAGGTCCGAGCCTCTTACAGAATTACTCGCTGCAAAATAATACCAATAAAAATTTCTGATATACAGTCGGATCCCTATTTAACAAATTCATTGGGACCGAACATTTTGTTCATTGACTTCAGATTATTCATTATATCGGTGTCCAGAAAAAAATATTATTTTTTTACACTTACCCTTTGGAAACTCTGTAATATAAGCAACTACACAAACAATGTCAACAGTTAGAAATGGTAACTTCCCTGAGAACGTTGATGCTTGAGGGTTCGAGGAAAGATCAGCCATAGTAATTTAAACACAATTTTATAATTACTTTGACTTAATCACTTTAACAATTTAAGGGAGAGAATGCACTAAAACATTAAACCCGGGAGAGCAATCAATTAGGATTAATTTAATTATCATACAAATTAACTCACTTTTTTTATTATTGGAGCACTCTTGATTCCCTTACTTAGATTATCTTTAGATGACTCGCTTAACTCTACAACCTCCAGTCGTAATCTTATTCACGCTTCAATTTCTGCTTTCAACCATCAACCATCATCGTCTACTCTATGTAAACACTTAAATAGAACATCTCATTTGCATAAATCTTGTCTTCTTTACCGAGAAAGGTTTTCAACTGAACTCACAGTTAAAAAGATCAATTTTACCCAAGAGGATTAATGGAAAAGTCGCGGGTAGACCCGCTACAAAATTAAGCACTTTTTAATCAGCTAAAAGTACTTTTAGTGAATTACTACGCACCATTTTATTGAAAATTTCAAATTTTGAAAATCTTTTGATACCTGATTCGAGAGAGTCCTTTGTTCGACTCTGTGCAGAGAAGAAGATACTGCGTCATTCACATCCTACTCTATCAGATATGTCTTCACATTTTCCAAAAATGTAAATTATTAGAACATGTAACAGCTTTGATAAGTTTCATTATCGATTTCTGCATCAGAATCGCTATTCATCGGCCCAGACAAATCAACAATTTCCTGAACTTCAGTTGCACAGATAGGCAGTCCGTCATCAAATGTAACAATCGTTAAAATTTTAAAATATCCCTTGTGTTGTGGAGTGGGATGAGATAAGAAAGGAATTTCCTGTTCTATTCAAAACTCACATAATAGGTTGCTCTCATGACTCATCTGCACCTGTAAAGTCTTATAATGGTCTACACCCTTTCTCGGAAAAATCTGCTACTCACAAGAAAAATCATTTTTTCTGTTTCGGACAAAAAGTATCATTTGAAAGAAAAATTCAGTTTTTTTTTCTAATGCAAACAAATAAAAAAAATTGTTTCAGCTGTTGAAATAATTCGTAAATTCGAGGCTTCTTATTTGATAAATAGGGGTATTTGTCTTCATTTTAATTGGGGAAATAAAAAAAATCATTAAATCGTGAAATTCGTTAATTAGGGGTTAGTTAAATCGAGGTCCGAAGATATTCCATTTGTCATGAATTCAAATATCACGAATGAAATTTAGTTTCATTTTCATCAGCCCCCTCCCCTTTTGCAACTGATAATTCAACAGTATAATTAATGTACGCCTAGTGATTCAAAAGATTTTCAAATAGTGGATTTTAGTAAATAACATTCTCTTTTTTTTATGACAATCGGATGTATTCAGAGAGAGGGCTTCGTTTCTCTCATGATACGAAAGTGTGTTAAGAAATTCAAAAGTGATTAAGGTCCCAAACTAAAAATTTCAAACTGCCAGACTTTGCTTTGTAAAAATACTATCTGGCAAACCCGTGCGGGTGAATTGAAAAAATATAGCAGTCCAGATGAAAGGATTAAAAAAATTATGAAACAAAATATTAAATATACATTTTGAATAATTAGATGGAAAAAGAGCTGCAGCATACCAATACCAAATAAATGTACCTAAATTTCAGTAGCTCTTAGTTTTAAAACTTTCTAAACATATAAATCATAGCAATTTATTTGAGGATAACCTTGCTTCATCAAAATATCACAGCGTAGACTGGAATTCTAAGCAAACTGTTGTCAAATCAACAAAACTAAAATTTTGATATTCAAAGAAAAAATTTTTTAAATTTTGGTATTCGAATAACAATTCTGAAGAAGTAATTGGAATAACAATTCTAAGAATAATTCTGTCTGAAAGAGCAAAATAATGGACCGATACAGCAATGTAAGTAAATATAATTATAATAAAAAAATATCCAACAATCCTCAAAAAAAAAAATATATTGAATGTAATATATAGTTTTATATTTCTAGATAGGCATGATATATCGCTAAGGCGCTAAGGGTCGGCAACCTATGACACGCGTGCCACATGGGGAACGTGGTACGATTCTCAGTGACACTCTACAAATTCGTCAATATTTGAGTGGATGGAAGCTGATAAATTCGAAATGGACCTTATTTGACAAACATCTTCAGAATTATGGACATTTACGGAATTTCAAAAAAAAGAAGAAATCGAAAAGACAACTGAAAAGATAAATTCATAGCTATAAATTTTGTAAATTATCGAACGTCATTGCTGGAGAGATTTAAGTGTTTGAACAGAGAAAATTGCTTGTACTCTGTTTTCCGCTTTTGGTTCTACATATCTAACAAGGGGAGGGCATGACTGAGGAAATTCCTTTGGAGCCGATACTTGGTGTAATTGTAGTACTCCCTATAGAGTGCCCCCCGAATGTAATTCCGCCGAATGGCCAGTCAATTCGGAGAAAATAGCCTTCAAAATTCATGCTTAGCTTTTATGCAATTAAGTTCTAATTACCTCCAACAACTCTGTAGCGTGGTTGGGAGAGTGCATGGTTACTATGCGGGAGGTCAGGGTTCTATTCACGCGATAAACTTTTTTTTTCAGTTCATTTGATTATTTTTTAAAATTAAATGAATTTATTTATGAAAGGTTTATTAAATACTAGCTGTATAGCCCGGCGTTGCACGGGCTTTCTATACTTATGTAAGCAAAAGCTTCAGTAAAATATACTTTTACGAAATTTCTTTGTGTTGCACAGGCTATTGCAGTTTTATAAGAAATAGTATATATTTTTCAGAATTAAAATATACTAGCACTCATATGTGCATTGATAAAATTAACGTAAAACATGACAAATAAAATTGATAAAAGTGTCTATTTTAATTTTGTTTCACATTTTATAAACTATCCTTTTTTAAAAAAAATTAAAAATTATCAGTTTTATTATATTTTTCAAAAGTAATATATGGCTAATTATGTTTTGTTTATTATTTTCATATGTGTGTAAAATGAATTTCATAAGTGGTATGTAAATGAAAAATATAATACAAAATTATATTATGTTTAGTAAAACAATGAAAAATATTTTGAAATTAAAAATTACTTTTGTAACTTTAGAGAATGCTTGAAGTATCATAAAAAACAGAAAATAAGGATGGCAATTAATAATGAACCATAATGTATGTGGTCATTGCTTCTTTTTATTTTTTAACTTGTAGTGGATGACAGTGGGTAATATACAGTTTTTTCAAATGTAAATTCATTTATTAAATTAAAAAATTGCCATTGCAGAGCAGTGTGACCAAAAGTAAAAAATAATTTTTTAATGAGTGTTCTCATTGCAATTTCGCTTCACAGATAAGAATGATTTCATAAAAACGCGTATTTGAATGTAAGAGAGAAAATCAACTTGCTAAAAAGGTAAATATAAATGAAAGGATGAAAATATAAATAAAAGAAAAAAATTATGTCACTAACTATTTCCTTAAAATATTAACATAAATAACATACATTAGGAAGCCTTCAACTGGAAAAAAATAAAGTTGTAAAAAATGGATTAAAATAAGCCTATATTGTAATAAAGCATTAAATTAAATTTTCTGTAGCATTAAATTAATATCACATGAGGAATGGAAGTAATACTATCTAACATCTTTATTACATTTAATATAAAATTCAGATGTAATACAATAGGGAAAAAATTAAATTAGTAAGAACTAAAATGAACTATATAAAACAGACCTACGTTGAAATAAAACCACAATGAACCTAATGAGAGAAATAATAAACCCTGTTGATAAAAAATTAATTTTTTAAACAATACTTTTCTGCAAAATTTTAGTTAAAAAAATATTTGTTATTCTGTTGCAAAGAACAAACAAATGAGTAAATACAATGTTAATTATAGTGATAATTGAAATATATTTGCTGATGAAGGAAGAAAAGCAATAATCTTTTTTTTTCAACCAAAGAGAATGTCATAGAAATGCACGTATGTAAAATCTTTAAAAATCTGTATGTAGAACAGAGATTGTAAGAAGGAAAGTTAAAAACCATGATGCAGCACCACAAAAATTGCATTATTTCTGAATTTTAAAGTGCAAAAGAAAATTATTTTGCTGAGCATTTAATCCCATTCATAGTTTCTGGGAAGATCTTCTTGATGAGTACTTATTGGAGTTTAAAAACTATGAGGTCAAAAAAAGTAACAATGCTAAAATCTGGTTAATAACAATTGTTGACATAAATCGAAGGGAGTTTTTTTTTCAAATATTGCCAAACCATTAATAGCAATTAGCTTAATTTAGCTTCTGTTTACAAAAAGCTTAAATCATTTTTTGGCTTAAAAACTAACTTTTGAGTCACGGTATCACATAATTGAAAGTACAATAAGCAAGAAAATTACAGTTCAGAAAATAAACATACATAAAAAAAAATGTGCGACACTAAAATAGAAATAACAGCATTAATTTAAACTAAAAGGTTATCTAAAAACAGAAAAATTAAGCCCTAATTTTGATGAAATTATCACAACCAGTGCTGAACAAACCAACACTCACGGAAATTCTTAAATATAAAAAATTTAAACATGAATACATACGAAGTAACCTAGCATGTAGTAGAAATTATAACATTAATTCAAACCGAAATGCAACATGTAGAAATCTGGTTAGTAACAATTGTTGACATAAATGGAAGGTAGTTTATAAATATTGCCAATCCGTTAACAGCAATTAGTTTAATTTAGTACTATTTTCTACTTGTTATACTGCTAGCTAGGATTTTCTACTTTATTGTTACAATAAGCGGGATTTAGATCTTGTCGTTGAACAAAGAAAAGCAATAAAGTTTTTTCTAACAGAAAAGAACTTTGTGCAACAGATTATTATTATTTTTGAACATAAGACTAAAAGCAGGTAAGAAGTGAAGATTGTCTAAAAATCCACTGATATTTGCGTTGAAGAATAAGTAATTATTATCAAGACTTGCGTATTAGCGTCACCACAGCCAAATTGAAACCATTTTTCACCAAAATCTGACTGATTTGTTTTTTACACATAATGTGTTAAGAATTTTTCTGGTTATGGTATCAAGGTTTAAATATTAAAATAAATAAAATTCAGTTCTTTTTTGCAAGCATAATATAATTTAAAGAGGGTAGAGCCATTGCAGAACAGTGTACCCAAAATTTAAAAATACTTTTTTAATGGGTGTTCACATTGATGCTTCGCTTCACAGAAAATGCTTTCATAAAAATATATATTTGAATGTAAGAGAAAATTAACATGCTAAAAAGGTAAATAGAAATGAAAGAATGAAAATATAAATACAAATTATAACAGAAAAGTAATAGCAGTAATATGTTTCTGCTATGGGAAATGACACTCCTTATGAACTTAAAGGGTTGTAATTCTATATAGAAGTATACTATTTTTTTCTATACCTTGGAATAATGACTTCAAAACATGAGAGCATTGCATATGTACATTTCAGGTTTCTTTATAAAAAAGAGGGTGTGCAGTATACGGCGAACATAACACACATTAAAAAATGCAGCTATTTAAATGTATTGCAAATAATTTATATTATAAGCTTACTTATATAAAGTAATGCTAATGGAATAAGAGCAATTAAATTTTTCACAAATATTTAGGAAATGTTTGTTTTCTATAAGCCATTACTCGGAAATCTGTTTTTGACGCCAAGCCCTTCACTTAGAATAAACTTATGTTTGCATTCAAGCTTTAATTTTTTTCGAGGGCTTAATTTTTAAGTGGAAATTTCTTTTTTTTACTGCGTTAATGAATTCTTGTAAAAAGCAATTTTATTTCAGCAATAATCCGCTATAACATTTTTTTTCGTTATTAGTTTTTTGATATATGTATTTTTTTGGTAGGAAAAGGCATTGTTCCTACACCTAAGCGTATTTTATATTTTTTCAATAACTGAATTAAATTAGTTTAATATACATTTCTGTTTTGCTTATATTTTATTTGATTATTCCGAATCATTTCTTGGTTTAGATTCAATTCTGTGGTTCCCTTTTCAGTTTAAAAATTTCTAACTTAGGTTTAAGGCTTGGGTCACGTTTATTATTCTTTTTTTCATTTTAAACCTTTATATGTATACATTTGATACTTCCATACTGTTTCGAGTTTTAGATTTAAAGTTGTCTCATTTCTTTTCCAGGTTAAGAATTTCTGATAACTTTAATGCTGCTTTCAAAAATTTCACATTTTTTATTTTAAAATTGAAGACCTAATTAAATCTAAAACCAGACACAATACACAAAAATCAACTGTAAACATTTATAGGTAAACATGAAAAAGAATAAACGTTACGCTGCCTTAAACCAAAATAGAAATTACAATACGAATACCAATGTGACTACACAAAAAATAAATAAGAAATTTTTAAACTGAAAAAGAAATGACAAAATTAGATCAATGCGCGAAACAAAAATGTATATCAAACTAAAATTTGATTTAGTTAATGAAAAAATAAAAAGTAGGCTTAGCTTGAAGAGCGATGCATCTTCCAACTGTATATATAATTCTACACACTTAAAAATAAACTATTATAAATACTTAAAATACATAAATCGAAAAAAAAAATTTAACTGAAAAAGAAAATGTAGCCGTTATAATGCTGGAAAAAAATGTTACATCTAAAAGCCGGTAATCGAAATTTTGGAAGTCGTTAAATAAAGAGCACTTTTTCCAGAAGAGGAGAGGGGAAGGAAACAGGGGATGACAGTCTGCAGGGTTACAGAGCTTAGCAAATTTCTCGCCAATATCGGCGCTTGCTTTGAATACGATGCCAATCATTCATTTTCGCATTAGACGTGGACCTGTTCACACGGTGAAAGCAGTATTCTTATCGAAAGCATAAATAAGAATCTAACCATCTTTCGAAATAGCAAGTTTAAATACATGGAACAAATTTATTTTAAATGAAATTAAATATTTGTTCATTATTTTTTGAATAAAGTTTAATTATGTAATTGTGCAGTGGTAAGTAATACACAAGTGCGAGCAGAAAGCGCTTACATTATTGTTTTTTGAAACTCCGCGTTTTTAACGAAACGATACTGGATTAATTTAGATAATACGATTACTCATGGCACGGAAATTCAAAAAAGAAGCAGCTCCTCTGTTGTACATTTTGTAGATGTTACGAATAAGTATTTTAAATATAACCAATAAGTGATTTTATCGGATCTTTTACAAATGTCATTACTATAAATCGAAAGGGTAAGTTTTTGATACAGAATAAAAAAGCGTTTACTAAAGTGATTTGAAAAGCTTATTTTCGTATTTAATTCTCTATTCTACAAAATATGTTTATTTATAATTTTAGATAGCTTGTGCACTGAATATTCATTGATAGATTTTTATTAAATCGGTTATTTGTTTCGCTCATTCTGTGGGTCATCAAATTACATTTTGATCGCTACGTAATCGTAAATACTTGTTTTATTAATAACAATTCAATATGTATATATATTCATAATGATACCAAGTCGAATGACGGATTGACCGAAAGCTATGGTTTTCACTCTGACAATGAATCGAGTTTCTCTAATATTTTTGTTTAATATAAACGGAAAATTTTTAAAAGCTTAATATTTTATCACTTTATATCAAACTCTCTCTCTGTAAAAATAAAAAAGCAGACTTCCAAAATTAACTAGAAACAATTTTTTTCTCATACTTTCAAGCTAGATCAGATTTTAAATTAAACTCATTTTCAAACGGAAATTAGTATATATCCTTCCATAGTATAATCATATATCTACACACATAATGCATAAACTCGACTCAATTTGTTATTAAATTTATGCCAAATAGAATAATGAAAAAGTGGATTTCAATTATATGTTACCGCTAAAGTAATTATTCATATATAAATACATATTTGTGAAAGCAATTCTTTTTTTGTATCTAATGAAATTAGAGTTCGAACAAGACAAAAATTTAATTACATACTGCCTGTGTTATAGTTTTTAATTAAATGGTATGAAAAGCCTAAATTCTCTCTACACGCTATGCTTAATGTACACGTTTTTTTTTTTACTCCAGAAATGGCACGTACCAAGCAAACCGATCCTGAAAAAACCGTTGAAGTTATGGATGAGAGTAACATCGAATCCGAAACTACTACTGAAGTCACGCCCGAACAGGCGTGTCGAAACCTCCAAATGCTCTATGGGTTATCCCGATCTAAGGAAGTCCAAATGACTTGCATAAAGGCGGAGCTCGTCATTCAGGAGCAAACACCAATCTATAACGAGGAGTATATCGCAACCCTCATCAAGAACAAGGCACAGCTGGATATGGAGCAGCAATCCGTAATGAGTGAGATACTTTTGATTCGTTGCCCTATCGAAAATTGTCAATTACATAACCGTAATACTAATGATAAAAATCCTAAAAAAGATCTAGCAACTGTCATAGATAAAGTTAAAACGAAACAACTTAAGAGGGCCGGTGATGAGGAGTTTAAACTCCCCAAAAAGGCCGCGCGAACTATCAAGGAAATCCCGATTGAACAGGTAGTTTGTACTACCGGGAACAAGTTCTCGGTCTTGGAAGAGGAGGAAGCACCTCCGGGTAAAAGCAGTAGCCCCCTTACGGTGAAGCCCATAATGCTCAAGATTGTCAATAGCTATAATCTAATAGTTCAGGACATAAACAGGAAATTCCCAGGAACCATCAATAAGATGGCTGGGAATTACATTAAAATTCAACCGGCAACCCCGGATGATCATCGAGATATTGTCACTCACCTCGAGAATATCCGAGCTCAGCACTACATAATTAAAAGACTCGCCGATCGGCCCATCAAGGTAGTCATTAAAGGGCTACCGGTAAAAACCGATGTGGCGGAGATCGAATCTGATCTCATATCGCAGGGCTTCGAGGTAGAAAAAGTTGCGCAATTGCGCACATTTTCAACCAAAGAACCACTGCCAATATTCATGGTTGAGGTTCGCCGTAATAAAAAGGCGGAACTCATACATGATGTGAAGACCGTCTGTTACCTTTGTGTAACAGTCGACCTATTCAGAAAGAAACCTGGGGCAACCCAATGTTACAATTGTAACTATTTTAATCATTCCAGTAAAAACTGTAGGATGACACCCAGGTGTCTAAAGTGCGGAAAAGATCACCGCACTGGAGACTGCACGATAAAAGAAAAATTAGAAAAACCGCGTTGCATAAATTGTAACCAGGAGGGACATGTAGCTTCGTTAAGAAGCTGCACGGCCTTCCCAAAAATAAAACCTAAAAAGGGCGAGGCCCAAAATAATATTAAAAATGTTCAGAAAAAGATCATCCCCGCTACAAGGCCAGTAGAAGCAAATGTCAGCTTCGCTAACGTCTGTAGTGGAAAAATCAATCAACAGATGGCGACACCGGAGGAGACTACTGCTTTGAAACGTCAAGAGTCACCCCGCCTTACCACCCAAAGTGAAGGGGCTTCCCCTACTAGTGACACTAATGTAGATTTTGGAAGTTTCGCAATGTATATTGCGGAATTACAAAATATAACTGTAAAATTCCCTGAAATTTTTCAGGCATTAGAGGACATGTCGAAAGAGACAAACGACATTAATAAATTAAATATCTTTCTCTCAAGGGCGTCGCGCGCTCCTTCAATAAAGCCCAAAAATGAACACCCTACAAAGACTCTTGATGGTAACCTGGAATGCCAACGGTCTTCGATCTCGCATGTGGGAGCTGCGAGATTTTGTAAATAAGTACAAACCGGATGTAATTTCCCTACAAGAAACATGGCTGAGACCAAGTCACACAATTGCTCTCGCAAACTACAGAATCTATCGTAACGATAGAAATCACACAACACACAACGCGTACACGGCCAGGACGGGCGGCGGTACTGCAATTATGATTAAAAACTCAATGAAACACACACACATACCAACACCTAATTTAAACGGGGTAGAAGCAACAATGGTCGCTCTCATCCCAGAATTAGGTGTGTGTGTGAACAAACACTTATAATCTCACTTTATAACCCACCACACTTAAACATAAATAATCTCAACCAAAGTATAGACACACTAATGAACCAAGGTTTTCCCTCTACGATCATCATGGGAGATTTTAATGCTAAGCATAGCTCCTGGGGATGCGATGTTGATACGAGAAGAGGAATCACATTTAATCATCACATTCAAAGATCGGGCTACCGCATCCTAGCCCCGCCCACTCCTACGAGGTACGGACATGACTCCGCCTCCACACTCGACCTAGCCATTTCAACGAACGTTGATTGGCCGTGCACTGCCACGTCCATATCGGAACTCAGTTCCGATCACAATCCAGTCACGTTCGAATTCACTACAACAACACACTTCTTTCCTCCCCCGAATAAAAGATACACGCACATGAAAACAAATTGGGGGAAATTCACACAAAACTTAAATATTCCTGATAATTTTACACTACCAGATGCGAACACGCCAGAAGATATTGACGAGCAGATCGCCGCCTTTACTGACCGACTACACCAAGCATACACGAATGCATCAAAACCATTAAAACATAACGACACTTTTTACATTAGCAGGGATCTCAATCAACTTTTCAAGGAAAGAAATAGGGCCAGAAAAATCTGGCATTACACGAGAAGCCCTGCAGATAAGAATACACTAAATAGATTGCAAAAGCAAATTAAGAAAATTATTATAAAATACGAACAAAAACAATGGGACGAGTCTCTTGCTTGCTTGGAAGCCGAGGACGGCTCTCTTTGGAAAGCCGCCCGAGATTCCAGGAAGAAGGCTCCACCAATTCCGGCCCTTAAAGGCCCTGCCAAAATTGCATATAGTGACGCAGACAAAAGTGAGGTCATAGCTGACTCACTCCAAAACCAATTTAAATTAAATAATATCTCAAACCACACGGATAGAGCAATAACACATGTTGTTCACACCTATCTGAATAATGAAAATAACTTTACTAATATACCCCCCACCCCACCCCCACTACCAAGCGAAATTATCGAACATATCGATAAAGTAAAGGTAAACAAAGCAGCGGGTATTGACCGCATTACTAACCGCATGCTAAAGCATCTTCCGCTAGTCCCCATCTTCGAACTAACAAATATTATCACTAACATAATTAAAATTGGTTATTTCCCAATCGCATGGAAAACTGCAACAGTCATTCCAATCCTGAAACCAGGAAAGGACCCGACGCAGGCGGAAAGTTTCCGCCCGATCGCGCTCCTCTCCATTCTCGGCAAAGTAGCCGAGAAAATTATACTTACCAGATTGTACCACCATGTGGATACAAACAATATCTTAATCCCTGAACAACACGGATTCAGACCTGACTTATCGACCACCCACCAACTCTTAAGAGTTGTGGAAACGATAAAGTCAGGACTCAATGATAAAAAATCGACTGGTGCGGTTTTCCTCGATATCCAAAAAGCCTTCGACCGCGTCTGGCGAGAAGGTCTAATTTTCAAATTAATCAAGTATGATTTCCCATCCCCACTAATCAAACTAATATCTTCTTATCTAGCTGACAGAAATTTCTCTGTCAGAATCAATGATACCTACTCAAGCCACAGACCCACGGAAGCGGGCGTGGCGCCGGGAACATTGATTTCCCCCCTCTTATTTAACATCTACGTGAACGACATTCCGATTCACCACAACACAACTTTATGCATGTTCGCAGACGACACAGCCATTTTGGCATCTCACACTGAACCCAAACTCGTGGCCAGAGCAATCAACAGACATCTTCTAGTTTTAGAGGACTGGTTTTCCAAATGGAAAATTGCCCTTAATGTGGCAAAAACAGAAGCAGTCTTCTTTACTAGAAAAACACGATTAATTTTACCAGACATTTACTTACACAACGAAAGAATCCCTTGGTCTCAGAGCACCAAATATCTTGGTGTTACGTTAGATAAGAAACTCACTTTCAAACAACACATTACACGCATACGTGAGAGCTTTATCAAGAAAGCTCACACGTTCTCCCACCTAATTAGCAGAAGATCTAAATTAAGTAGATCAAATAAATTGCTTATTTATTCTTCACTTCTAAGACCAGTCATTACCTATGCCTCTCCAGTGTGGAGTTTTGCAGCTAAAACACACATCCAAAAACTAGAAGTCTTACAAAACAAAACTCTGAGACAGATTCTCAATGCCGATTGGTACATGAGAAACTCTAGTCTCAGGAAAGCCATTAACTACAAAACAATTAAAAAAAACTTCATGAAAAAAATAGCAAAAACATTCTTCACAAAAATAGATAATTCAGACAATATCTCGATCCAAAGGATCGAGAAATACACTCCAACGAGACGCACACACAGACCCAGAAACATATTAATTAATTAATTATTTTAACACCCAAAATTCCCATGTCTTTATTAAAAAAAAAACACTTTTTCAAAAAATTCAATCAACATCACTCATCTCACATACTTCATGAACACAAAAAATTCACAAGCACCCAACTACCAATCGGAGAGCCCCATTGCCCAGTACGGACACTGGAAGCCTCCGATCCCGTACACGGCGACGATACCCTCACCGGGACCGAAGTCACTACATTAACGCAACAACCAATCAGAAAGCTCCTTCTCGCAACGCGGGAGAGTAATCATTCTCGTCTCACACTCAACACAAACACGAAAAGCTGCCTCCCCATTGGACAGGCAATCAGCCATCCTGAGGCCCCCATTGGCCAAAGGAATTTACCTGTAATGTATTTCTTAAAAAATCAACAAATGTAACTTATTAATTTTTATTCAGATTCTTAAATTTAAATTTTTCCTGTTTTTAATTATAGTCTTATTTTTAAATTTTTTAACTTCTTGTTATCATACTCTTAATTAATTACTTAAATCTCTAAAATAAAAAAGGGCAATGTTTCAAAGTATCAAGTCACAAATATTTTTCATCAGACAAGAGATCAAAGCCCCAAAAGGGCTAAGTGCTCTAGTAACATATCCCAGCTAGACCTGTTCACACGGTGAAAGCAGTATTCTTATCGAAAGCATAAAAAAAATATCTAACCATCTTTCGAAATAGCAAGTTTAAAAAAAGAAGCAGCTCCTCTGTTGAACATTTTGTACATGTTACGAATAAGTATTTTAAATATAACCAATAAAAGTTATTTTATCGGATCTTTTACAAATGTTATTACTATAAATCGAAAGGGTAAGTTTTTTGATACAGAATAAAAAGCGTTTACTAAAGTGATTTGAAAAGCTTATTTTCGTATTTAATTCTCTATTCTACAAAATATGTTTATTTATAATTTTTTAGATAGCTTGTGCACTGAATATTCATTGATAGATTTTTATTAAATCGGTTATTTGTTTCGCTTGTAGGAAATAGGAGAGTTATTATACGAGGCGATGCATTTGGATGTAAAACTCAGTTTATTGTTAGAGTTCTATCATCTGCTCTCGGAGGGATACGTGCGCTAACAAGGAAGTCTGAGTCCGGAAAAGAGAGGGAACGAAAGCGCGGGGTCGCTTTTGTAGAAAATCTAACGCATGCGCAGATTGCATTAAAGGTGCTTGCGCGAGTAAGCACTGCCCGCAATTGCTCTAGATCCTGCGCACGCACAGATCGTAATGAAAAACTTATGAGGAGTTGATAAACTCTACAGAGTATCCCCCCAGAGAGTATGCGAACGATAAATACATACAGAATACAATTACTGAAATACAATAAATGGTACATAAAACAATATACAAACATTATATACATGGGAAATGGATAATACAATTTGTAAGGGTTGAAAATTTACATAATGTTAAAATAAATATGAATGAAAATATCATGGTCTACACAATACAATAAAAAAAAAACAATGATTTTCACAAAATACTTAACAAGATTTTGAAAATATGTACATTTAGAAATTGCATTTTATATGAAATGACAGTAGCATTATAGGTTTCAATAGTAATATACATATGAAATCAAGGTATATGTTGCAGATTATTCACATGTAGAATTATTTAACTATGCATATTAAATGTAAAATGTACTCACTAATTCAACTTTACAATAACAATTGAAATATTACATTATTTCAGCAGCAAGATAAATTCTTGGGGTTGTAAAAGTTAAGAATCAAAAGTTAATCCTAATGTAAACAAACAATTGGGATTCTTACTAAGACCAGAATTAATAACTTGACAGTTTATTATTTAAAACATAAGCAATCAAAATGTACTCAATCACTAGTAATAGACTCATAGAAGGCATAGGAATTAATGGATATTTACAAATACTGGCTGAACACAGGCAATTTCTATATTGTTGACAACACTGAAATACACAAAATGTACACAATATTTCTGACAAGTATTTTAAAGAAGTTGAAAATAACTTGAATTTTCAAGAGTTAACTTCTCGCACACTTACATACAAGGCATAACATTGTTAATACAGAATTATTAGCAGTAAGTATTAGTAGTGTCAGTAATAAAGTAATTAATAAATAAAATTTTGTATATATATACACGTATAACACTAGTTTAGAATATAAAATTTTCCACTATCAATCACAATGAAAATAAATCTATCTAATATATACAATGTTGAATTTCCTTTTGTTTAACACAAGATTTGATACATAAAGTACATTTTCTTTTTAAAGTTTGGAAGAAAGAAAATAATTAGACAAATATTATTATTGATATACCATTTATCAAAAGGTATTTGTAATATTAATTCATATGTGCTATTAATTGTAGTAGTCTGAACTTATATAGTTTTAGATTTGTAAACACAGAAATAAACAATTGAATAAAAATATATATACATACTAAAATGCTTGAAAATACACAATTCACCAATTAATATCTGAAATATAATTATCTTAAGTGTTTGAAATTTATACAAAAGGCAATTTACTGTAAATGTAAATAAAAAAAATTACATACATATTATGTTATATACTGTTCCAGATCTTTGGGAAATCTGACATGTCTTCCACTTCTAGTCTTGTTTACAGTTTTCTCATTTGGTTGAGGTTCAGCTTTATTTATGTGAGACATAGTTTTGTCTTTTGAATGATGATCAGTTTCATCTGTTTGTTGCTTTGATATTCCAATAAGAGGAATATCATCGGTGTCATCCCAGACATAAGCTGGTTTTTACACGATCAATGGAAACTGTCTTCCTTTTTCCATTTATGAGGATGGTGAACACTTTGTCTGTTCGACGGATTACTTTATGAGGTCCTGTATAATTTTGCGAGAGTGGTGGCTGGACACTATCAATTCTTAAGAAAACATGTGAACAGCTCTTTAATTTAGTTGGCACAAAAATAGAGCTATTTGAATGAGCAGATGTAGGTGTCGGTTGTAATGCTCTCATTTTCTCACGTAAAAATGATACATAAGTTTGGTTGCAGGTAGTAGTAATCTTGTCTGTGGAGAAAAGATCAGATGGCAATCTGAGAGTAGTTCCATAGACAAGTTCTGCACAAGTAGCATTGATGTCTTTCTTCACAGCAGAACGCATGCCGAGAAGTACAATTGGAATGATTTCGCTCCACTTTGAATTCTCATGTGCTTTGATGGCACTTTTGAGATGGCGATGCAGTCTTTCAACAAGACCATTGGCTTTTGGATGATAGGCACAGCATCGTATTCTATTTGTGCCGAGAATATTACTCAGCTCTCTGAAAAGGCTTGATTCAAAGTTTGTACCTTGGTCTGTTGTTATAATAGCCGGACAACCAAAACGTGATATCCAAACAGATAACAAAGCTCGACATACTGTTTCTGCAGTCATATCAGCAGTTGGGATTACTTCCATCCATCTCGTAAAGCGGTCAACTACTGTCAGGCAGTAACTTTGACCATTGGAAGGTGGAAAGGGACCAATGAAATCAACGTGAATTTGGGAAAATCTGGCATCAGGTAAAGCAAATGTACCGATTGGTGCTTTAGTGTGCCTATAGATCTTGGATCTTTGGCAAGGATGACAAGAGTTAACCCATGTTTTAATATCACGCCTAATATTTGGCCATACAAAACGTTGAGTTGCTAATTTGGTAGAGGCAGCAATTCCAGGATGTGAAAGACCATGGAGATGTTGGAAAACAATTTTGCGATAATCCTTGGGAATGAAAGGTCGAAAAACGTTGTTGGAAACATCACAAGTAAGAGTAATATCTTCCAAAGGAAAATATTGTTGCTTAAGTGTTAAAGATGTTGAGTTGGTTTCCAGGAGTTGTTTAAGTTCCTCATCTACCAATTGGGCTGCAGCAATGTCCTTGTAATCGAGACAACTTGCTTGGGAAATGGAATCAATTTCGATACGAGATAATGCATCTGCTACCAAATTCGAGTTCCAGGAACATGTTGTATGTTCGTAGAGAACTGGGAGATAAAATCCAGGTGTCTAAGTTGACGTGGACTACATTTGTCAGCTTTCTGTTGAAAGGCATAAATGAGAGGTTTCTGATCAGTGTAAATCACAAACTCTCTTCCTTCCAACATGTGCCGAAACCTTTTGACCATTGTGTATATGGCCAGGAGTTCTCGGTCGTAAGTAGACCAGTTCTTTTGGGATGCAGATAATTTCATGGATAAGAAAGCAAGTGGTTGCCAGACATTGTCATGAAATTGTGCTAATGCACCACCGACAGCAAAATCTGAAGCATCAACCCAAATGCTAAGAGGTGCATTTGGCATGGGGTGATGTAACAGAGTAGCATGTGCTAGGGCTTGCTTCACCAGTTCAAAAGCTGTAGTAGCTTCGTCCGTCCATTCTAGCGCTTCTTCAGGCTTGATTTTTGACCTTTCGCTTTGGACGTTTTTTATTTCTGATGCCTTTTAAAAATTTTACTAAAGGTGCAAGGATATGGGCAGCCTGTCTAATGAAACGTCTGTAGTAATTCAGCATTCCAAGAAAACGACGCAATTGAGTGATGGTGGTTGGTTTAGGAAATTTGAAGATTGCTTCTACTCTATCCTCTAAAGGCTTAATTCCAGAACTGCAAACTTGAAAACCAAGGAAATTTAAGGTGGGTACTCCAAAAGTACATTTAGAAGGGTTTATAGAGAGTCCATATTGATCCAACCGTTGAAAAGCAACCGAAGATGTTGGATATGCTCGGCTTCAGATGATGATGCAACTAAAATGTCATCAATAAAAGCAAACAAAATTTAATCCCCTTAAAACCTCATCAACAAAGCGTTGAAAAGTAGAGGCAGCATTACAAAGGCCGAATTGCATTCGAGTGCTCTCATACAATCCGAATGGGGTTATTATTGCAGTTTTATGTATATCCTCTTCATTTATAGGAATTTGATGATAGGCTTTAACTAAATCTATGTGTGAAAAATATTTTTGCCATGCAGCTCTGAAGTGAAATCTAAAATGTTTGGAATAGAATATTTATCTTTTTAGTTTGGGCGTTTAATGCACGATAGTCACCCACTGGTCTCCAATCATTAGAATCTTTTTAGGTACTATGTGAAGAGGTGATGCGTAATTACTTTTAGATGGTCTAACATGACCTAAATTCAACATGTGCTGGAATTCAGATTTGGCAATTTTTAAACGATCGGGAGCTAAACGTCTTGCCTTAGCAAAAACAGGTGGACCAGATGTCTCGATAAAATGCTTAATATTATGCTTAACCTCTTGTGAGAAAGAAGGCGGTTTGACAATTTCTGGGAATTCTCTCAAAACATCATGAAAATGCTTTCACCAGAAACGAGTTTAATGGAATGCACTTCAGGAGAAACGAGTTTACAATTTGTACTAATTTTAGTTGCATTATTGATTAATTTTCTATTGCGAAGGTCAGGTGAAATATTAAAATTGTACAAAAATCAGCTCCAATGATTGGTACAGAAACAGAAGCTATTAAGAAAGGCCATCTAAATACCCTTCGCAGATTTAAATCGAGGGTTAAAAGTCTCTTACCGTAAACGTTGATAGGAGATGTATTAGCGGCTGACAGTTGCTGAATACTGTTGCCTTTCCTTTTCTCGGAAAGTGAAGCTGGGAGAACGCTGACGTCAGATCCGGTATCGATGAGGATCCGGTATGGATGATTTGTCTTTAATGAAAAGGCGACGTGAAATATGTGGCTGCGAGAAGGTAGTCGCATTTACTCCTCGCTGGATTCGTTTTTTTCTTTATAGCTGCATGGTGGAATGCATTTCTTAGCTCGTTCTTGAAACTTTTTGTGATACCAACAACAAGATTCCCTGGAACGTGAAAATGATCGATTTCGGGAACGATTTCGTGGGCGAGAACTATTTCTTCGTTCTGGAGTTCTTTCTTTCATTGTAAGATCGTCTATCCTTTTATGCAGTCTCTCGATTTCTTGGAGGATACGATTTTCGCTGGATGAAGCGATGGCGTTTGTCGAAAGTGAAACGGTGGGGAGTACTCACTTCAAGGATTCTGTCGGCGACTTCTGCGGCTTTCTCGACGGTTATTGGCGTGATGGATGCCAAGATAGTTTGCACTGCGGTCGGTAGCTGCTGAAGAAAAGTTCCAACATAAGCTCCTCCGGAACGTTGTGCGAAGCTGCACGCCTATTCATTGTCCTGAGGAGTTCTGAAGGCTTCCTGTCTCCTAGCTCTTCGCCGGTTAACAGCTTCCGAATTTCTTGTTGGGACGACTCGCCGGTTCGCTGGATCAGTTGAGCTTTAATGGCGCCGTAGGGATCCGTTTCATCAGGAGTTATTATTAAATCCCTTACAATTGCGGCGGCTTCCGGTGGCAGGTTGGACACAATATAATTAAATTTTGTGAAAGTGTCCGTAATCGCCTTCGGTACTCCGAGGGCAAAAGTTCGTTCGCACGTGGAGAACCAGAGTTGAGGGTCATTGAAATTAAAGGGAGGGATTTTAACTGCAGTTATTTCCGCCATTTCTTCAGTAAAATAAATAATCAAATAAAGGTTGATTTTCGTGAATTGTTCGGGTCACCAATGTAGGAAATAGGAGAGTTATTATACGAGGCGATGCATTTGGATGTAAAACTCAGTTTATTGTTAGAGTTCTATCATCTGCTCTCGGAGGGATACGTGCGCTAACAAGGAAGTCTGAGTTCGGAAAAGAGAGGGAACGAAAGCGCGGGGTCGCTTTTGTAGAAAATCTAACGCATGCGCAGATTGCATTAAAGGTGCTTGCGCAAGTAAGCACTGCCCGCAATTGCTCTAGATCCTGCGCACGCACAGATCGTAATGAAAAACTTATGAGGAGTTGATAAACTCTA
>BMAU01019685.1:0-245282 GCA_019973935.1 Trichonephila clavipes
CCCTGCTCCTAATATCCCCATTGTAACCCTATTGTATTGAATGTATTACTGTATTGAGCTTTTCTCGTACGCTCCGGATTTTTCTAGACCTTTCTATTTCTAGATTATTCTGGCAAGTGCAAGAGGTTTCTGACCGAAAGGTATAAAAGGGCGGGCCGGCTAGTCAGTTAGTCAGATCTCAGCTTCCATGCAAGTGATACCTCTCTGCTTGAGAGAGAGACGATTGCATAGTGCGTGTGTTATTGCTTTTTTATTGAGTTATTATTTTTGTGCTGAGTGTTTACTATTGCTTTTTGTTAGTGTATTACATCTGTGTTATCAGTATTTTCATCGATTGTACGTGACTTTCTCGAACTGTTCTACAATTTGTGGAGGACTGTTTTGGCCAAGAATAAAATTGTTTTGGATCCCGCTCTTCGGCTTCAATCATTTCGAACCCCCGAAAACGCAACAATATATACATCCCACCCGGTAACTTTAAAGACATCAATTTATCTAAAATAGCATCATATATTGATGATCACAGTTTGATATTGGGAGATTTTTCAACGCATCTCATGAAATATGGGGATCAAAAAATTACAGTGCTTCTGGAAAAAAGATTTTTGACTGGATTATTGAAAATGTGTGTGTGTGACTTAATATTATTAAACGATAAAAGTCCAACTTATCTCCATTCATCGGGAATATTTACATTTATAGATCTTTCTTTAGCATCTATAGATTTAAATTATGATTTATCCTGGTTCACAAATACCGATAATTTTGGAAGTGACAACTTCCCTATAATTATTAATTACAAAAGAACAAACAGCTCAGTAACTAACAATTTTAAACAAAAAACAAATTGAAACAAATTTATCAATATTATTCAACAAAATGTAAATTTAAATGAAAAAATAAATAAAATATAAATATAATATAAAAGAAATTAAAAAAGCTCAAATCTTATCTCAAGAAACAGATCAGTTCAAGAGCTCCATGGTGGACAGCATGCGGGCATTTAAGAGCAAAAAAGAAAACTCCTTAATAAAGGAAGGAAAAAAAATTTAAAGAAGACTGGGTAAAATATAAAGAAATAAGCGCAAAACTTAAGCGAACAATCAAAGCCTGTAAAGAAAATTTTTGGCACAATACCTGCGAAAAAATATCTTCTCCTGAAGTTCTTTTTAAAATAATCCGAATAATCAAAAATAGAGCAAATCCTAACTATTCTTCATTTAATATTATTGAAAATAACGGAACCATATTAACAAACGAACAATCCCAAGCACAAACTGTTTTTTACAATATTACACAAAACAAAACATCGATAATATTCCAAATATTTCTATTCCGGACAATAGCCAGGATATTAATAAATCTTTTTCTTTAAAGAATTAGAAATAGCAATATCTCATCAAAAGAACAGCAGTCCAGGGCATGATAAAATTTCTCCAATCAATAAACCATCTCCCCATCAAAGCAATAAATCTCCTTCTGAAATCATTTAATGACAATTGGTCTTCAAGTCAAATTCCAAAAGATTGGACTCACGCAATTATCCTACCTTTCATAAAACCTCACAAAAATCCCAAGGAAGTTTCGTCATACCGTCCTATTTCTCTTACTTCAGTAATTGCCAAATTATTAGAAAGAATGATTCTACATAGAATGCTAGATTTCAGTTTTCAAAACAAAATTTTTTCATGTTAATCATCATGGTTTTTACCCTCACAGAAGCAGCATTAATACATTACTTCAATTACAACATGACATTATACTGGCTTGAGAACGCAAAGAATATTTTATTTTGATAGCGTTGGATATTAAAGCAGCATGTGACTCAGTGTGGCCAAATGGCCTTATTTCTAAATTAAACAAAGTTGGATACTCTGGTAGATTACTACGATGGATTCAAAACTTCTTACATCAGAGAACAATTCAAATCAAATGGAGAAACATTTTTTCAAAAACCTTTACAAACAATTATGGTGTACCCCAGGGTTGTATCTTAAGTCCTTTTCTTTTTATGATTTATATGTCAGATATTTTTGAAATTCAACACGACAGCCATCTTCTGGTTTATGCTGACGATATATTTTTATATAATAGTGGTACAAATTGGAATAAAACAATAAGCGAAATGCAAGGATCTTTAAATAAAATTTCAGTCTGGTGTAAAAAATGGAAATTATCCACCTCTCCAGAAAAAAGCAGTCCAATCAACTTTTCCAGAAAAAGAAGCACAATACCTCCATTACTTAAAATATGCGACAAACCTATTCCCGAAGTGAAGTGTCTGAAAATCCTGGGCATCATCTTCGACCCCAATATCACCTGGAAAAATCATATTAGTTACCTACGTCAAAAAGGATTCAAATATTTAAATGCCATTAAAGCCTTATCTTCTCCGAAAATAGGAACAAGATCTGATCATCTTTTAAATATTATTAATGCCACAATCCGTTCTATCTTTGACTATGGCAGTCAACTTTTTTCCTTTTCTAGCAATAGCAACAGACAGAAACTAGAACCGATTTACAATGCTGCCTTACGTTTAGCCCTAGGTCTCCCAAAAATACCCCGTTGGATTTATTAAGAGCAGAGTCTATGAATGGAAGTATTAATACTAGCCATAATTTCCTTTGCCAAAAATTTATAACCAAGCAAATAGCATTAAAAGACTGGTCACCAAACGCAAGGTTATTTTGGAATATAAATAGTATTTTTTATAAATATAGAGAAAAACAGATCAGTATTTTTCAAAAGACGATCAACCTGCTCCAAGAGTTATGCATCTCTAAAGTAGATATTCTTCAATGTATCCCTCCTCCTCCAATCTACGAAAATCGCAAAATAAACATCTATACTCATGAACTACCATTTTAAAACAAAGATCTTCCAGATGACATAGTACAAAATATGTTTAATGATTACATTCAGCCAAAATTTAATAACAATATCATAATAGCAACCGATGGTTCAAAAAATACTAATCAAACATCAATAGGAATTTTGATCCCTAAGAAAAAAAATTCGACAAAATTTTATATTGAAAGAAATGATTTCAATATTCACAGCTGAAGCTATAGCCATATGGACTGCATTAAAAAATTGGGTTTCTGAAACAGAAAATTATATCATCTTGACGGACAGCTTATCAGTCCTAAAAAGAAACCAAAATATTAATAGAAAATCTAATACGATAATATTAAATTTAAGTTCAACTTTACATCAGTGCCTCCAAATAGCTCAATCAATTACATTCATTTGGGTACCAGATCACAAGGGAATAGAGGTGGCCGCGGTAGCCGAGTGGTATAGGTATCGGATCGTGGCTTGCCTGGTCACGAGTTCGATCCCAGTACCACTAAAGATCCGCCGTGTAGGGCAGCGATGCACGTTAAATCTGTCGAGAGCTGAAACGTCCTCCCGTTGGTGTGGTGTGGTAGTTAGGAGAGGGGGGTGCCAGCTCCGGTGTCGTCCACGTCACTTGACCATGGTTCAAAATTACGTGGTCCGTCGCCAAAAGCCCTCGTGTAGCTGAACAGTGCGACGTTAATATTAAATCAAATCAAATCAAATCACAAGGGAATAGAGATTAATGAAGAAGTTGATAAATTAGCTAAAACCTCTCCAGAGCCGTGGAATATTATTTCTTGGATAACTTATGAAGATCTACATACATATATTTCAAAAAACAACACAAAATCAAAAGTGAAGAAATATGGAAAAAGAGCAAGAGACATAAAAATTTTTATATTTCTCATCTTGAAAAATGGAACAGACAGGCAGCAAAAAATAGAAATACAGAAGTTTTAATCAATAAGTTGCGAGCTAAAAAATTACCATTAAATGATATATATTTCCTTTTTATGCTAACAGATTCTCCTTTGTGTGCAGATTGTAAAGTACCAGAAACTAGTGAACATTTTATATAAAACTATATCAAATACAAATCACAGCGTGAAATTTTGAAAAATTTTATCTCCAATCACGGAGAATGGTCTTATTCCTCAATAGCGAAATCTAAAACAATAGAGCATGTTCAAAAAGTTGAAAAATTTCTGACATCATCCAATAGATTCTAAAATTCCAGTTACTCTATACTCTACATTCATCAGTCTCAGTTGAAGCACAACGCGATAATTCAAATTACTGATGGACAGTGCAATCACGAACTGTGTGTTACAACTTGGATTAAAAACTAATCAAAATTTTATCGGAGCATAAGGCGTTAGCCAAATCTCCACTATTTCAGTGATTTCACTGAACTGAACTGAACCGTAACGGAAATTTCTCCCTACCGTGCCATAAGAAGTTAACTTCAATAAAATTGTTTTGCTCCCACATAAAAATAATTTTTCTAACAGGCTTCAGTAGTAAAAGTATGAGTTAAAAGCCATTTCCTTGAAAGAACCGATTATTCTCACAAATAGCTCTTTATAAAAATATAAAAGTTTTTTAGTGATGCCTTAATAAATTTACTTCTTTATAAAACCAAAAGTGTTTCGTGATGTAATAAATTTACTTCTACTTAAGGCAGTGTTTCTCAAAGTGTGGGGCGCGCCCCCCTGGGGGGGCGCGATGACCCTACAAGGGGAGCGCGAGCGTATCGAAAATTTAAAGATTTTTTTTTAAAAAAACAACCGGAAAGAGAAGTAAAACAAAATGCTTTCTTCCATAATAAAAAAAAAATACACACAACAACACACTGACATAATTTATATTTATTATCTAGCTTTTTTCCGTCATCAAATAGCTATCTTTGATCCCAAAACCAAATTAAAGAAAAAAAAACATTTTGTTTTATTTGCTGTTTTTTCTCAATGAGAGATTTTTTTATTATGTTTTAACATAAAATATTACTCGTTAAAAGAAAAACGAAACCCAGACCCTGAGAAAAATTCTAAGAAGATAAACAATTCACCGCTGTAATTATTATTGAAATACTGTACATTAGTTGTAGAAAAAGAAAAGGAAGTCATGATTCACTTTTCAGCCAGGCTGCATAGTACGTTCAGTTCAGTTCAGGTTTTGTGGGATATGGAGCAACAAAGGCTATATATGATCCCCTAAAAGACAGATGTTTCTTAAAATTAGTAGATGTCAAAATATTTCAGTTTCTGGATAAAAAAACTGAATGTTAATTTGACCTTCAATCTTATGGTATGGTTATTATCAATATTAGTTCCCTCCCATCTTTCATTTGTTTGCTTTTCGCTTAAGGAAATTGTAAATAATTGAGTTTTGCGATATTTGGAAAAGAATTGATTGGTTTAACATTTCTGTAGGATAATTGAAAAGTGTCTGATTTGCGTCCTTTATTATGGTCTTGTACTTTTGAATCATTTTAGTTCAGTTTTATTGGATTTTTTCTCAAATCATCAAAGAATTGAATAGTCCTTGAAAGAATGTAAGTATACTTTCTATAAATTAAAATATTCACTAGAATTCCGATTTGTATCGTGTGCAGTAAAAATAATTCTAAACAAATGATTGGGGTGACTGAGTCTCCCGCACTACCATTAATGTTAGTATCGAGTACGCGCCTGCTCCCGGGTTAAACTTTTTGAAGTCTTCTCGCTTTAAATGTTAAAAAGTAACACAATTATTCTTCATCGGAATTTTATATTCTTTTTCATAATTTAACATTAATTCTAAATGCTAATTGTATGAGGTTTAAAATTACAGTTCTTTTAAACAGTTATTTACAATTATAGCATTTATCTAAAAAAAAAATCATTTTACATTTTTGTATACAATGTCGTGCTCACAGTTTTACTCTCCTTACAGTTCAGCTATTATATCAAGAATAATGTTTTATTTTTTTTAAAAAAGGAACTCGTGCGAAGAGTCGGTGTTTCAGCCAGTATACGTTTGATGTATCAGTACTGAAGAAGGTATTTTATAAATAATTTCTTATTACTGAATTTGGCCGCGGTAGCCGAGTGGTATAGGTATCGGATCGTGGCTTGCCTTGTCACGAGTTCGAGCCCAGTACCACTAAAGACCCGCCATGTAGGGCAGCGCTGCTTGTTAAATCTGTTGAGAGTTGAAACTTTTTCCCGTTGGTGTGGTGTGGTAGTTAGGAGAGAAGGGTGCCAGCTCAGGTGTCATCCACGTCACTTGACCATGGTTCAAAATTACGTGGTCCGTCGTCAAAAGCCCTCGTGCAGCTGAACAGTGCGACGTTAATATTCAATCAATCAATCTTATTACTAAATTAAGAGCAAGTTTAATAATTATTAGGGACTTCCACGGGCTTTTCTTGTAGAGGAAAGTTTTTCAAAGGAAGGTTTTAATATCAGAATTTGACACTTAAAGAGTTATTTTTCTATATTTAGCTGAGATCTATATTTTGTCTTCAAGGCATCCACTGCAGAAAATCCGGTTTGCAAAAGGTAGGATGTTGAAAATGGTAATAGTATACGAAGTGCTTTTGTTTTCAGTACAGATAATTCCTCATCCACCTCTACCCCAAATTCAAAGAGCGATTTATTACAAAATTGCCTTTTAATTTTTTCACTACATGTGAAATCTATGAAGATTTCTTCTTCGGGAGGTCAGAGCCCTTCTGGAGTGTCTTGAAATAGATCCCTAATCCACTCGTAACTTGCTACCAAGCTGTCCTCATCCAAAAATAATTTTTAAAATTCTTTGCCAACATAGCTAAATGATTTTATATGTTTTAAAAACAACTTTCACATGTTGTTCTACAGATTTGTAAGTTTTAACACATATCGAGCTGGGGCTTTTTTTCCATCATTTACTTCAGTAGTGGTAAATCCAAAATTTAAGTATTTTTGAGAAGATCGCCTTGATTTAATTTTCGGAACCATGCTCGTTCGTCTGTGTACTTGTTGATTCTTTATTATGGTCAAATGCTTGCTTACGACTTAAAAATGTATGTATGATATTGTTTTAATCTACTGCCGTAAATACTTAATTACCGTGAATTACAATTAACGTGGAAATTAAAAAAATGTACATTTAAGCTAGATTCGGTAGCTATAGGAGTATCGAGTCGACCAAAACTGACTGAATTGTACGAGGAAAAGCATTTTTACATGTTTTGCGCAGACGTCCGATAGGTTGCCCAGACTCACGCAAACGTACCCTATAATGCCAGATGTGATGGATATGATAGAGAGCGACATTGACTAGACTATTTTTCTAATGACATTTGTGCTTTGAGAAATGAATAAGCTGAAGGAAATAAATCTTTAATTAAATACATCATTTTGCGATCTGTTCCAATTTAAAAATTAGAGTAAGAAAAATAACATAATTCTAAGTAATATATATATTTTAAGTAATTTTCTTAATATATATATATATATATATATATATATATATATATATATTACTTAAAATATACACAAAATTTAATATACTTATCGTATTAATTTGTACGGTTTATAATTAAGATCGTATTGTAACTTTAGCGTCTCTCTCTCAAAGTGCATTTTTATTGCAGTAAATACATTATTGTTGTACAGGGGCGAGGCAAAAATTATGATTGAAAATTGGGTCGCCAGTATTGAAAGTTTGAGAAACACTGCTTTTAATGTATGAGTGGTGCACAGAGTATTTTATGACTAATTAATTAATACTAAATTAAGAACAAGTTTAATAATTATTAGCTACTTCAATGGGCTTGTCTTACAGAGCAAAGTTTTTGAAAGGAGTTTTAAGATAAGAAATTGACCCTCTGAGTTCATTTTCTATATTTAGCTGATATCTATATTTTGTCTTCTAAGCAACCACCGCATTTTGTAATATGTTCCAATTTAAAAATCAGAGAAAGGAAAAATAACTTAGTAATTATACTATTACTTAACTTTTTTTTGCTTAAAAGTAACATATACAAAATTTAATACTTATGTCATGAATTTGTACGGTTTATAATAAATATTGTTGCTTTATCGTAAAAGTGCATTATTATTGCATTCAGTAAATTATTATGTATAAGGGGGGCGCGATAAAAATTGTGATTGAAAAGGGGGGCGCCAGTATTGAAAGTTTGAGAAGCACTGACTTAAGGTGAAGTTAATAAAAGAAACTCATCTTTACAGCAGCTATATGACTAGTAGTAAAAGTCAAAGGAATAAAAAGAGAGAGTTTGCCTAAAGTTGGATCGAACTTATCTATAATACTAAAAATGCCGGTCTTTCAATCACAATAAACGAAAATCAGTTATAATAAACTGAGATGATCAGAGATAACAAATATTTGCGATGAAATGCTTTAAATGACCATTTTGAATAGGAAAAAATATTCGGGAAAATATTCTTAAATATAGAAATTATTCTTTCACTTTTGTTTCGTCAAATACATGTTAATTTTTTCCCTAAGGTTTTGGACAAATATCGGGAACAAATGTGTTTACTTTCAATAGTTCATTGATAGTGCCAATTTTGGACAATATTGCTAACCATACTATTAAACAAAATGATTGGCATTTCTTGTATTGAATCCAATAAATTTTTAGTTCCAGATACCGCTGTGTGTATAATCCTGTACATTAATGAATTCTTCTAGGGTGTTACGAGTTGGTTCAAACTGTGCGTACACTGCTTTAACCGAATCTATTTGAGCTTCCCGACGGGTATCGCAAGATTGTCTTAGAGGAATGCTTAAATGCTTTTGTAGAATTTCCAATCTTCGTAGATGCAAAAACTAAGCATAGAAATATCTACTCCCAATTTTTATAGTACATATTACTGGAAGTGACATCACAAACTAAAAAATTAAAAGATGATAGGCAAGGGGTAATAGGCTTAGAACAATTATTCTAGATCTTACACATTTATATTTCCGTTTCATATTGCTACCCTTTTGTCACATGCTGACAATTCATATATAATTCTAACTCCCTCAACCTTTTCACTAGAGTTTTTGCTATGCCTAGTGGCCGCGGTAGCTTAGTGGCTATGGTCACGAGCTCGTGGTTGGAGTGTCATGGGCTCGAGTCCTGTTGCCACTAAAGACACACCGTGTTGATGAGGACATTCCTCCCGCTGATGTGATAGTTAGGAAAAAGAGGTTCCAGCTTGGTGTCCTCCTCGTTACTCGACCGAGTTAAAAATAACGAGGTTTGTGATCAATATATCCCTCTTGTTGCTTTGTAGAGCAACGCTAAACATCAAATGACAATTCCGGATTTTTCATCCACTAAGAAAGTATACACTCCACAACAGTGGTCTTCAAATTGTGTTCCACGATACATGCCCAGGGGTTCCACGAATCCCAATAAATAAATCGAAAAAAAATTATAAATGTGTATGCAAAATGGATTCACGTTCTCTATGATGTTTGTATCCCCACGATAATTTAAAGCTCATTCCTGTCACAAATTGAGAAACTGAAAATTTTATTTCAACACAATCATTTTATTCTGCAATACTTTTTAAACTTTTATTATAATATAATAAGATCTCTATTAAAATGTGTTTTATTTTTATTTATTACCTAATAGATTGTAAAAATGTTACTGTTTACTATCCCAGGTTCCACGAGATAATTGTATACTCATTAGTACAATGTCTTGCAAAATTAAATAGTTTTCCAATGGAAAGTGCACCTTTTGACATTTGTTGGGGAAACACCTACATATAAGGGAGAGGTAACGACTTATCGACCTATCAACAGATTTGATGTCCAAACTCTAAATTTAAGCAAGAAAAGCTCCTAAATATTTTGTGTTGCAAATTCATACAAAATACTCAGTATTCCTCTAAACATTTTAATGCCATTCAGAACAATGTGTATAAGTGAAAAATATTTCTTGGTTTAAGTGGCTACAAAAACAAAGTATAGAAATAAATTAAGCTCAGAATATGTAATGCAATTACAGTTAATTTCAATGAGCTTAGACTTCGATGGTTTATGTGAAAAAAATCAAGCACATATTCTAGTTACTAAACATAATGAATGAGTGGGTGAAACCTGCATCACAGATTAATATCATGAATTAGTAAAGTATATTAAAAGTAGATTATAAAATTTTTAATAATCGATGCAATACTTTTTTTAATTGCCTTTACAAAAAAGTGTGTGTGGAATAGGGTTCGATAAAAATACTTTCTAGTTCTAGGGGCTCCACAAAAAGACCTTCTAGTTCTAGGGCAGTGGTGGCCAACCCGTGGCCCGGAGGAGTTGTAACGGGAGCACGCGAAGATATACAGAAAAAATTTTAAAAATTTGAATACATAATAAATAATTTCTACAATTTCATTGAAGTGGGATTGTCTCAGACAAAAGTCTCAAAATTTGGATCAAAATATATCTGTTTGAATAAATGTTTTCTGCTATGAACATAACATAAATATAATTCATATAACTTGCTGATGTGTACCTATAATAACCTAATTTTGTTAGCATCTGCATAAGTTAATTCTAATATAGATGACTTGGTAAAAAAAAAGAGTTATTCAAAAGCCACATTATAAGTAGATACTAACTGTTTAATAATTATTTAAAATTAAATATTTCAAGTTACTCCTTTTTATTTTGTACCTAACTTAACTGAATTGAACCTGTAAAAAGTTTATTAACAATGAAACCTAAATTTGCACTTCAACTTATTTTTAAATTTCTTGCATTAAAAAAAAATGTGCTATTTGCGTAAAAATTCCATAATAAGCCTTTATATATAAGTAACATTTTTTTTTACTTTTCCATATTTGTTTGGTGGAAATGTTGGAAGCGGCACTCATAATTATTTTTTATCAAATTGTAGACTCTTCCCGAACCCCTGTTCTTGAGGCTCTGTGAGTAGAAAAAGTTTGAAGACTACTGTTCCAGAATCACCCCACTATCAGTGCTAAAAATAGAGTTCCCCCTCTTTCCCCCCACTGCTGTCCTGTTTTCAAATGATTCCCCTTCTACTGGTCATTCTAAAATTTAAGCAAAGACTAACAGTCAGCTGATCTCAAGGTCACTTGACCGTTGTCTTTTCGAAAGGATGTCATGGGCCATCTCATGACGTAGTTCTAGGGTTACTTTATCTTTTAACCCCCCATTTTTCATGAAAAAAAGTAGAATTAGTGTTTCTGAAGTGATTCAAGTCATTATTCGTGTAGCAAAATGTTCTTTTTCATAACATATTAATGTGTTTTAATGTGTACATTATTAATGTGTATTTAAGCAGTTTATGCGATAATTTTATTCTAAAGTAATGTTTTAAAAATTTTGTAGATTGCATACACGTGACGCCATCTGCAGACATTGTGATAAAGCTTGCCAAATATGGCGTCAGAAAATTCTGGAAGCAGGGAAATATATGTATTTTTCGTAATTTTAAAATTTTCTAGACTATTTCTGATATTTCTACATTTCAAGGCGGATTTATATGAATAATTTACGTTCTCAGCAAAAGTTTTAAGCCTGAATAATGTGATTTCATTGTGCAAAAGTACCCTAACCTTTTCAGTACATTTGGCAGTCTCCCTTAAGGCAAACAAGGCAGCATCTTCGACGCGTAACCTCTGATTTTCGACCTTCGGTAACTCTTTGACATTTTTTGACAATCCTGTCTTGAATAAGGACAGTCACAAAATAAATAGCTTATTTTCCCTGCATATATGTTTGCTACGCGAATGTAGTAGAAGTAGGTTCAACTCATTGAACTTGTTTATGGGACTCCATTCTCTCTCTCTCTCTCTTCTCTCTCTCGCACGCGCTTCGTTCTACTTCCAAGCCCATTTTCTGCTAAAATTCGATGCTTTTCTTCCTCTACTTCATAACGTAGGAAAGTCGCCAAATTTTCGAGAACCTTTTCCTTTTCAAGGGCTAGATCTTCTAAGACTTCTCTGTTGAGTCTATGTCTGTTCAGACTTCAGCTGGGAGATATGATTCCACAACAGGATACAACATTACTGCATAATTTAATGTTGTCACATTTAATGTTTCTAACACTCATAAATAGGAACCAAGTTTATCAGATAAATCAGTCAGCTTTATGGCTGATTTATTTTTCACTAAAGCCAAAAGATCCCGAATATAAACTTCAATCAGTAAATCCTTTCTTCCAAATAGAGACTTTAAACGGTCAATTACCTTTAAATAATTGCCTTTAGAAGGAGGATAACTTTTAACAATATCATGTGCTTTAGTTTTTGGTTTTAACGAAGAAAGTAGGTATTGGAACTTATCTTCATGAACTCGGCAAAATTGACCCCAAAATGCAATCCAAGATCTATAGGCATAAGATCATATTCTTTTAAACTTAATTTAGGGAGTTTCAAATTATCCGGTGATATCTCACTTGAAACTTCAGATTTACTTTCATCGTGTTTGTTATAATTCTTCTCGTATATAACCCTTATTTCAGTAAATCTGTCCCTGTACGATTCCACACACATATTGTATCATATTCTTCATCAGCAAAATTAGTTATTTCTTCAATATCCTGATATAATTTACGTTACCTGATATTTTTACGTTCTGCTTTTTCGATTACCGAACTTAATATCAATATTCTTTTCACTATCCATTCTACGATAAATATTATCAAAAGAATTAGCCGCTACAGTGAAATAGACGGCGAAAATTAGTTCTTTTAGCTCTTAACGTAGCCCAATTATTAGCTTCAGTTTTTATTCCAGCCTCTTTATCTTTTTTTGTCTGAATCTCGAAACATTTTACTTATTTCGAATATAAATCAGATTCATCTCAAACACTCAATATGAGACAGAACACACACACACTTCTTATAAATAACACAGAAGCAATCACAAATTAAATAAATTCATAAATGTATTACTTTACCTTTGAAAAGTAATAATCCAGAGCGTAAATTTAGCTACTTCAAGTTGGCTTAATTACAGTATTCTGTCCTTTCCACAGACGCCACTTTGTTGTGTGTGTGACTCGAGATACTATTCTTTTTTTATTTAAATATCTATTTTTCTTCAACACGCAGAATAAAATTAGGCTATTTACACTTATGAATTAATGAAGCTATGTATATGCATGAAAGAACGAATTATTTTAGCACACGCTCCATAAACAAAAAGTATTATTATGCAGTTATTTTCTTAACATAAATATTCCATATATATATAAACATACTTAACTAAAATTCTGTTGCCAGATTCAAAGAGAATAAACAAACGCGAAACAAATATTAAATAATACAAAACAGGAAATGTTGAACTTATTAGGAGTGGCAACAGTATTGCTTAAAATTCAAGGAGGTAATGGTTTGTAAATAGTACCATCTAATATATCGAGAGTTTCTCATCTATTTATTCATAATCTGTCGATGAAAATTCACACATTAATTCTGAATAACATATCAGCTACAATATTATTTTCATCATTAATTATGTTTAAAAATTTATTGAAAATTTAGAAAAACATTGAAGTAGGCGGGATTGATTGTCTACGTGTTGCTTCGTCACGTTTTTAATGTGAAACATATAGTAATAATGGCTTGCAATTAGTGTAAATAATAAATGATCTCATAAATAATAAATGCCTCATAATTCTCTATCATATAAGAGCTATAATTTATTTTACGCTTCATTTAATTTCCTTGAAAAATTGCCATGGATTCAAGTGTAGTATAGGGGATTTGGCGATTTTTCTTCGGATTTTTCGATTTTTATCTAAATCTCATGGTAAGATATCGAATTCATTCTAAAATAAATAATAAATAATACCGAAAAAAGTACCTTGGTGACCACTTTTAGTCACCAAAATAAAAGACTGTGCCAAGTGGCTCCCCCTATACTACACTTGAACCATTGCCATGGTTTTCCACCCATCCTGACACTGTTGAAAAACTGCTCCAATCGCCAAGTCTGTGCACAAAGAGAATAGTATCTCAAGATGTGAAAATAAACAATAAGGCAGGATTTGCAATATCTTGTTTACATTCTACAAATTGTATTTTTACATCCTTCATCAAATGAATTTCACACTTTCTTTTTTTCCCTAGAATCTTAGATATTTACGCAAGGCTACTTGCTTTTCAGCTGCATCTTTTTAAATATCAATGTTGAAAATTAATCAATCTCCAAAAGGTTTTCAAACTATAGATAGTTTGATATAATGAGGTATAGCTTCAACTCTTTTATGATAAAGGGTGTGAACCCTCAGCAGTGGAGTAATGGAGAATATTAGCCCCCTGCAAAATCAGAAATAGGGCCCCGTAGAATATTGGTACCCTACCTCGCGATGCGTTGCGGGGGTGTACGTTACGCCACTGACGTTCAGTAATAATCGAATATCCTGAAAATTCAACTTATTGAAGAGTAAAAGTTGATTTAGAAGTACAGTCTGACCTCTATTTAACGAAGTCGCTAAACCCCGTAAAAAGTTCATTATGTAAAAAATTCGTTATTCATCTTTCAACATGCAAGATTTTTGGTACCAGGAAAATGTGCACAAAATAGAGGTTCGTAAAATTAAGGTATGACGGAATTAAATCCAAGATTATATTTGTGTACTTTTTCAAAAGTTAAAAGTTAATTAAAAATTAATTCCACTTTTAGATAATTTTCTCTCCAATTATATTAAATTTAATAATATATATATATATATATATATATATAAAGTGTAGGTCAAAATTGTGGACATTTTTGAAAATTCTTGTTTAAAATTGTATGCTTACAGAAAATGTACGTTTCACAAAATACAAGGTCGTATCTATCATTTTAAAGATAATTTAATACTGAATTCAAACAAAAATCAAAATTCAAATATATGTAATACGAAAAAGTTAAACTGCAATATTTACCAATATACATTAGATACTACCGATATAGCTTAGAGTTATAAGTATTTAGTAAGGTAGCCTTTTTATTCTTTTATTATAGCTTCACATCGATGTGTTTCATTGAGCTGACGATAGTTTTAACCTTTTCCTTCGTTATTACATGATGTCAGGAAACAATTATGCCCTCAATTAGTTTCCTTTTATTTCATGAGTACCTCATTCGGACAAGTTTTCAAACGGTGTCACTAGTTTTCAATATGATTGAAGATGAAACAGTTTCCTGACCAGGACCGCAACAATATTTAGTTAAGAAGCAATGACACATCAAATAAAAAAGTAGATTGAACACCTAGAAAAAGATGTAAGGCGTGAAAGTGGTCTTTCCTATGTTAAAATTGCAAAACAGGTGGGTGGTTCAGTGATTATATCTGGAGTCCGAAATTTTGTTTAAGGTGTCAGGAGACAAATTTAAACAAATAAACAAATCAGGAAAAGGCTGAAAAAGGTGCGCTACATCTGTTGACGACAAAAACAAAAATACTAGGCCTCCAATATAGAAGAATGCCCTCAACAGCCATCCGAAGTTATTTGAATGATGTTGAAATTTCTGTCAGTTTACGCGAACAATCAGGATATTAGCATATGTTAGACTATAAAGATAGAATTCCATGAAAAAAGCTATATCTCAATTTACAGCAGCGGTAAAAAATACAACAGTAAGCAAAAGAACACATTAATTGGACAGATGATCAGAGGTCAAAAGTTATATGGGGCGATGAAACTAAGATATCGTAATTCGGTAGTAATGGGCGAAAACTACAGTGAAATACGTTTAACGAGAAAACGCTTAAGATGAAATATCGGTTAACACGAAACAATACAACGTTCCCGACGAAATATGTATTTTCATGCATATTTTTCTCTTAACACGAAACGAAAATCGCTTAACACGAAAAGATTTCCCTTCTGGAAATGGAACCAAATACAGAAAACACCAGGCACGCTGACCAGATGCAAGAGGGGTGTGAAAAGAAAGAGGAGGTTTTCACTTGTTTCGTAGAAAGGAGGGTATTTTGGCTTTGAAATACCCTCTGAATAGCCTGTGACACGAAACAATTTGTTTAACAATTTGTTACTTTCATCCACCACAAACGTCACACAAAAACATCTCATCTCTTATATCAGTTGGCTTTGAAATTCGGTTGACGAGTACAATCCAAGTATTCGTGAAAATCAGTGAGTTTGCTTCGCATTATTTTTATTTTTCTATTTAAGAAGAATTTTTTTAGCAAACACGATTGCAAAAAGCTCAGGGGTAAAGCAAACTGCTCTTTCACTTAAAATGAAAATAAAGCTTCAAAAGGCCTGAAAACAGAAATACAGAAAACGTAGCCTACAGATACATAGAAAATAAATACAGCCTACACAGAAAACGAAAACTGAAATCAGTAAAGATTTTCATATTGCTAACTCCACTTTAAAAAAGCCAATTACGGAAATGTTTGAACGAATTTTATTATATACATGCAAAAACACATATCTATGTAAATAAAATGTACTATAATAAACTAAATTTTGTTGAATCTATATATATAATGGAGAAAAGCGACTCACTCACTCACTGACTAATCACGATATCTCTGGAACTATTAAACCTACAGATTTGAAATTTGGTAGGTAGGTTCCCTTCATGGAGTAGACGTCAGCTAAGAACGGATTTTGCAAAGATCGAACCCGAAGGGGCGTTATAGATAATTACTTCCATTATTAAACTATTAGATGTACAGTCTTGAAAAAAAAAAAACTTGGTACACAGATTTCTTTCATAAAGTAGATTCCCTATATAATGATTTTTACGAAAATCGACCTCCAAGGGGCGTTGAGGGCGCTTAAGGGGCGTTATGCATATGTATTTCCATTTTTAAACTATTAGACGTATAGTCTTGAAATTTGGTAAGCGGATTCCATTCATAGAGTACAGATCCCCCACAGAATGGGTTTTGTCAAAATCGACCCCCAAGAGATATAAATAGATTTAGATATAAATAGAAATTAGGTATTATAATTTATGTTCTTTTTATATCAAGAGACGAGAGTTACAGCTATAAATTTATTTTTCAATACAATCGAATTCTTAATGCTAGATATCATTAATTCATATATATGTAAACAGTATACATTTATACAACATCGTTAAATACCCAGTGAAGCGGGTGGGTAACGGCTAGTATGTATGTATATATATATATAAACTCAAGAGCCAAAATATTATGATCACCTTTCAATAACGAGTTGCTCCACCTTTGGCGCGCAACACAGCTTCAACCCGTCTTGGCATGGATGCCACAAGTCCTTGGTAGATGGCCGGAGACAGATTGTACCAGATGTTTAAGCAACGGTCACGCAAATCAGAGATATTGTGAATTGGTGGTCTTTGAACCCTGAGCTGCCATCCCAAATGTGTTCTATCTGATTGAGATCCGGTTAGTTAGGCGGGCAGGACGTTAACTGGAATTCAGCATCATGTTCCTGGAACCACTCCAACACAATTTTAGCCTTTCCTGTTGGAACATTCCATTTCCAGCTGGAAAAACAGAGGCCATGTAACGATGCAACTGGTCTGCAATGATGTTCAGATACCCTGTAGCATTATTGGTCTGCTCTACCACAACCACGGGTCCCAGAAACGCCCAAGAGAACGTCCCCAAAAGCATAATACTGCCACCACCGGTCTGTGTATGACCTACTGTACATTGGGGGAGTAACTGTTTGCCTGGAAGACGGCGTATCCTGATACGACCATCGGCGGGATGAATGACAAACCGTGATTCATCTGACAAGGCAACTCTCTCCCACTGATCCATGGACCAGTCTTGATGTTCCCGGGCCCAACGCAGGCGCAGTTGGCGATGACTCTTGGTCAGCAAAGGCACACGAGTGGGACGTTTGCTGTGTAGCCCCATATCCAACAGGGTCCGCTGAACAGTGTGTCCGATACTATTCTACTTGGTCCTGCATTGTATTGGGCTGTCAACTGAGCCACTGTGACTCCGGTTTTGCTTCACCATGCGAGACAGTCTCCGATGACTTTTTTCTTTGATAGCATGTGGACGTCCAACACCATGTCATTTACTGCTGGTTTCACTGTCATTCATCCACTTTGCATAAGTACTAACAACTGTAGATCGCAAACCCACGACTCGTGCAGTTTCGAAAATACTTGTTCCGAGCCATTACAATCTGCCCTCTATCAAAGTTGCTTAGATCCGCAGCCTTTCCCATCACACAGAAATAAGTGAAAGAATGATTCTTCAGACTCTCCAGCAGCAGTTAAAAACCACTTCCACCTGATCACGTGCCTTCCACATTATCCAGGTGAGTTCATTGCAAAATGTAGGGGTGGTCATGTTTTGGCTCTTGAGTGTATACGAGGTGTGGCTATTAAATAACGAGACTGTCGTTGTAAAAAGTTTTATTCTTATTTTATACATAATTATTTATTATCGCCTTCAATGTACATTCCTTCTCTATCCCTGCAACGCTCCATGCGAATTTTCCATTGTTGGAAACAGTGCTGGAAGTCATCTTTTGTCAACTCCTTCAGTACTCTTGCCGCTTTCTCTTTAACAGCTTCCACGGACTCAAATCTTGTTCCTTTTAATGCAGATTTCACCTTAGGGAACAGATAGAAGTCACATGGTGCCAGGTCTGGCGAGTAAGGTGGATGCTCTAACACTGGGATGCTGTGTTTGGCCAGGAATCTCTTGACAGATAACGCGGAATGAGCTGGCGCATTATCTTGGTGGAAAATCCATGATTTTTCCTTCCACATTTCCGGTCGTTTTTTTTCTTATTCTTTCTCGCAGATTGCCAAGTACCTCAAGGTAGTAATGTTGATTGATTGTTTGACCTTCAGGAACCCAGTGAAGGTACACAATCCCATAAATATCGAAAAAAACAATCATCATTGCTTTAAATTTTGACTCGCTCATTCTTGCTTTTTTTGCTCTTGGTGAAGTTGGAGTCTTCCAATGCATGGATTGGCGCTTGTTTCCGGATCAGACGTAAAAAAACAGGATTCATCACATGTTATTACCTTTTCCAATAAATTTGGGTCATTTTTAATGGCATCCAAAATGTCAGTACAAACATTTTTGCGAGTTGCTTATTGTTCAAACATGAGAATTTTTGGCGCACACTTTTTGCATGTTCAAATTGTCATGTAAAACTTGCCGTACACATTCTTTATCAAGGTGTACAGTTTCAGCTATTGCACGAATACTCAATAGACGATCAGACCGAATCAAACTAGCAACTTTTTCGACATTTTCACCCGTTTTTGACGTTGAAGGGCGACCTGGCCGCGAATCATCTTCAACGTCTTATCGGCCATCTTTAAAACGTTTGAACCATTCAAAAACTCGTGCACGGGATAAACATTCACTGCCGTACACTTCTTTCAGTAAATTATAAGTTTCAGTAGCGGTTTTTTCAAGTTTGAAGTGAAATTTAACAACAATTCGTTGCTCTATTATTACGCTAACCATTTTTTCGCCAAAATAAAATAACGATGTTAACGAAAATGAAGGTTATGACTAAACCGATGCCAGTCATTGGCGGACTACGCATGCGCACTTTTGCCTCCGCAGCGTCAGTCTCGTTATTTAATAGCCACACCTCGTATATATACATATATATACAAATTTGCAATATCCTTTTAACATGAAAAAATATTTTAGTCTCCTCAATTTCATGTTAAACGATTTTCATTGCATATAAGACGTACAGTAAGAGAAGAGCTACATCCTGACTGCATTCTGTATAAAACTGTGATGAACAAACTTAGCTTTATGATTTAATCATGCATGTCAGCAAATGGTATTGGTCGCTTTCATGTCATTGGTAGGACACTGAATGCCACACACACAGAAAATACATGGGTACCATTCTAAAACACAAACTTCTAACTTCAATCAGGGATCTCTTTTCTAACAATGCTTCATTTATTTTTCAGCAGGATTCTTCCTCTCTGCCACACAGCAAAATTATCGAAAGAGTGGTTTTGTACAAAGAGTACTGCATTGTTACCCGGGCCCGGAAACCGCCTTAACCTTATTCCAATTGAAAACTTGTGACACCGTTTGAAAACTCTTGTCCGAATGAGGTACCCATGAAATAAAAAAGAACTAATTGAACCTATAATTGTTTCTTGGTATTATGTTGAGATTACATATAATCAAATTCAAAAAGTGTGAGCTGCATCTACCCAATGTTGGGTGTTGTTGGTTTCCTAAAATGAGTTCCAGAGAAGTCAGTTCAATATTTTATCTACACTGCGCAAGGTAGTAGAGCAATGACCTTACTCTTTGCCTGTACAAATCCACGGGGTTCAAAAAAGTGGTTTACATCATAGGGGTGGGGGTGACGTCACTCCACCCCAGCGCCATTCAAAGCACGGCTATTTTCACAACACCTGGTATAATGTAATAACGAAGAGCTAACAATTATTGCCCACTCAATGAAACATCAATGTGAAGTTATAATAAAAAAGTAAAAGCTACCCTAAATACTGATAACCCACTGCTATCATCAGTATCCCATGTATATCAATAATTATTGCAGCTTAACATTTTTTGCATAGCAAATATTTGAATATTGTTCTTTGTATTATATTCAGAATTAAATTCTCTTTCAAATGAAGGGGAGGGGACGACTTTGCATTTTATGAAATGTAACATTTTCCATAAGCATACATATTTAACAGATAAAATTTTCAAAAGTTCACAATTTTGGCCACCATTATATATATTTTAATCATAATGGACACTTTTATTAATAAAATATTACTTTTGCACTCCTGATTGCTTCATAATTAACTGTGAACTTTTTCATAATTAGATACTTAGACAAAATTTGTCTCATTATTCAAAAAGTAACAAAAACTATACTTCAAATAAAAAATATCTTTTGTCACTTTTAGATCTTAGATACTTAGACAAAATTTGTCTCATTATTCAAAAAATAACAAAAACTATACTTCAAATAAAAAATATCTTTTGTCACTTTTAGATCTTAAAAGTATTAAAAGATAGTTAACGAGATTTTGTGTTTTTAGCCTGCAACAGCTGTTGTTGTTCTGTAAAGTATATCTAATGTTTATTACATTAAATTTTTAAAAATATATATATATATTTTTTTTTTTTTGGTATTTAATTTTTTATTTGGTATTTTTTTTTGGTAATTAATTTGGTAATTTTTTTTTTGGTAATTTATTTTGGTATTTGGTATTTTTTTCGGTATTGTAGTAAAAGAACAGTTGCTATGGAAACGATAAGCCTTTTTTTCTTTTGTTATCACTTTTCAAAAATATGAAAAAAGAAAGTTTTGTTTAACTGTTTAAAAAAAACTAATTGGATCATTGTTTTAATATTGAATCCAAACATTGATTTTTTTTTCTAGAAGCGATTAAATTAAATCTTTTGATATGTACTTCTTCATTATATCTTATAATTCCAAATCTTTAAAATAGAACATTTCATTGATATGAGCAATTGACACCACCAGTGAATTTAAAGAAATATATAGATAACCAACCAAACATTAAATTTATCGAAAGAATTCTAATTACTAAAGCAAACTCTTAAATATATACTTTAACTGATTAATAAAAATATTATTTTTCTAAAAAAAATTATCTCTGTAATTTCTAATCCATAGCGATAAAATCAGTATGGAAATATTTGCATGTCAAGCGATCTGAATTATTTCCTAAAATATACCAATTCAAATTTTCTACTCTTCATGCCCTTTTTACATTTTTTTTTGTATTCAATTATTTCAAATATGCATAATAATTTGCTATATAAATAAAGTCAAACGATTGTAAAATGAGATTACTAGATATTATTTGATTCATTGATGACTGTTAGTTTGATCTATCAGTTTTAATCTAATCCATATGTATGTAAATTAGATCTTCAATTTTAAACGTTAAAATTATTTAAGAAATTTCATATCAAAACCAGGTATCTTAACACGCCATTCGAGATTTTTTTTTTTATTCTAGACAATGCTCATTAACTTTTTTTATTTCTCACAATGAGGAAATATGATTTTTGTTTCAAAGATAGTTTAGGGAAATATACTTTAATAAAAAATGTAAAAACAAAATTACAAGAATACATTTATCGCCATTAATTACTTGCAACTAAGTAAGTCGAGAAAAAATGCCAGACTGTTAATAAAAAATCATAAGAAAATTGTAACAGCCTGGTTCTTTAGCATACTGGTAAGGCTATCTCTAGTTCCCGAAACTATCCCAAATATCTGCCCTAAATAAAACAAATCAAAAACAGTCCGACCCTCAAATGTTCCAGCCATTTCTGTCAGCAACTTAATTGAAAACACCAACAAATGAAAAATGGCATCAACAGTTAAAAAAAAAAAGGAAGAAAAACCGAATTTTCTGGCATTATGTTACTTATCACAATATTATACTACAATCAATAAAAATGTTATCACAATATTATACTACAATCAACAAAAATGTATCATTTCTGAGTAGATGATTCATAAGGAAACCAACTTTTTTACAGTGAAAAGGAGGATGAAAAATTTAAGAAAAAATTACAGCGTAAACATATGAAACATTTTATTAATTCAAACAAAAATACCCAAATTATGCTTACGATAAGTATTACTGAAATGATTGAATATAATATTTGGGGGGGAGGTTCTATATCCCTGAAACATAATTATCCTCATTGTTTGAATTGCTACAAATACATGACTGAAAAAGAAAACTTACACTGCATCATTTAGTAGGAGGATACAAAACCTCATCATTTTTAAAGGATATAAAACCAATGTTTAATAAATCGCCCTCATTAAATAATTTACTAAACAGTGTTCCAACATTTTGTAAGTCTATAAATTTAGGCAATCATAGGTGCTCGTTGAAATAAAATGAAAGTGTGACCACAAAATAAATGTTTTTTCTCTTAAATGTGAGAGTGAGGAAGATACATGAAGGATATCACACTTTTAAGCAAACAATCTAATCCGTAAGTACAAACTTTCCCTTGGAAGTAAAAAAATTGCTATAAAATTTTCTGACTTTAAATAAGATTAAAATAAAACTTACATTCAATGAAGAAGCAAAAATGTTGATGTATAAGTATAGTAACATAAAATGATGTGTCACCAAAAAAACAAGTGACTTGAAATCATGTATGAGAATCCTTTTACAAACAGTATTATAAATGTTATTTTACACTTCAAATGGAATTTAATTTCAAACTTTATCGGTTATTTTAAACAAATATTCACAATGGGAGTCATATATAAAATGCAAAATTAATCTTTTACACTAATTTTCTTTTATATCACACATATTATCAATCTTTTCAGAAATGAAATAGAATGATTCATTTAAAAAAACTTCTGAAATATATATAAGAAATATTTTATTAATATTTTACACTTCGTACAACATGAGCAGATATACCAGTTGGTTCACCATCATATCTCTTCAATTCTCTAATAACTCCGCGTACCTAAAATTTAAATAATTAAGAGTTACACACTTGAAATTTGTAACAAAAAACAAATTATCTTTTTATGTTAAAAATGTAATAGGTAGATATATATTAAACTTTACTGTGATTTTGAATTCTTAAGAGAAAGTAACATTTAGTACAGAATGAATTTAATTTTTGAATTTTAAAACAAATTCTCCAATACTAACCTGGCCCTTTCTTTGAATTTGGGCTTTCTTGAATTTCATTCGATTTTTAACACGTGGATTTCTGTTTGCCTTCTTTTGCCTGGCAGTTAAACCTTTATTCTTAGCAATCTACCAAAAATTTCAAAATGTAAGGAATATTTTTAAAAAAATTTTAATGAACACAAAAAATGTGTATTCTATTTCATACACAAAACAATAACACTGAAAGTATAAGATAAGAAAGTTTTAAAAATTTTCTTCATCAACAGTTAAAGTAAAACAAAAAAAATTTCTGTAATATATAAATGTAATCTATTCACAGACACAAAAAAAAAGTTAAGTACACATCTTTTAAAATAATATCTCTTACCTCTTTCAAATCATTCCCTAAAATTCACCAGTTTTACAATTGACTAAACACATTTAAATTGTGAATGTCTGTACAGTTAGCAAATACAGATAACATTGTACTTGCATTAAACGAAAAATGTTCACACTTTTTTTTAAATAAATTTTTCATAATCTATGAAGAAATTCAAAATAAAATCTACCACCTTTTTACCTTCAATCACCAATCAATTCATTCATTATAATTTTTTTAAAAAAATTGATTAAAAAAATCAGTCAGAAGAATAAGATTTGTTTTACATATTTTAAAAAAATGTTTAAAATAATATACTTCACTCATATATAGTATAAAGCTTTACAAATAAGAATTTTAATATTTTCTGTGAAAATTTCTTACATCTTAAGAAATAATTACATTACTTTAAAAAAAAGGACCAATACAAGAAAAAACCTCCTCAATAAATCTAAAAAATATAAGAAATAATTCTATTAATAGATCCAATCCATGGTTAGATAACAAAAATGCAATCTGAATTGATGACCGATTTTTCAAATTCCACATGGCATTTCATTATTCAAAAAGAGAACACTGAAATTTATATCAACTAGCTATTGTTAATATGTTTTTGAGGAGGGGTGACAATTCAAATATTTAGGAACAATTGTAAATAACACTGATATAATGACTGAAATTAAAAATCGAATCAACATAGCCAATAGGATGTTACTATAGTGTAAGAAATCAATTTAAATACAAATTTATAAGCTGGGAAACAAAAGTACAGCTTTACAAAACACTTATAAGACTCATTGTTTTATATGGAAGTGAGTGCTGGACAATGAGAATACTGGATGAGGAAAACTTATTGATATTTGAACAAAAGATATTGAGAAGAATTTTTGGAGTAGTGAAGGAAACTGGTGTCTGGATAATACTTTACAATTTTGAATTACAAAAGACCAAAATAACGTTTTTGAAACCTGAAGGCAAGAAGAAGCAGACCCTGTACAAGATGGCTAGACAATATAGAAAAATGCTAGTGAAACATTGTCATAAATAGATGGAAAACAATAGCAAATAAACAGATCATGATGGTTTAAACTAACTGAGACAGCCTTGGCCAGAAATTGGCTGTAGTACTTAAAGTTATTGCTAGACAGCTTATTATTAGATACAGAAATCACTTATTTTCCCTGCATTATAATAGGAATTTTGTGAAGAAGTTGATATTACAGTTGCTAAATATTTCAAGAAAAGTTAATAAAATTTGTAACCAACTTAGCAACCTATTTTAAAGATTAAACTGTGTCCAACTTATTTCAAAAATACAATAAAATGTTAATGTTTTACTCTAATATATAGTATTTTAAAGATCAGAATAAAGGCAGCTAACAAAATGAAATCAATTATAAAAGGACAAATATCCATGAATACAAGCAAAATACTGTAGCTTTATTTGCTAAGAGCTTTGATGATAAGGATACAACAGAGTAGAATTTTGATAAGCCTATATTTGAATGAGTTACGCTAATTTAAAAACATTATATATGAGAACATTTTAAAGAATGTTGGTGAGTTTTAGCCAGTGATAAACAGAAGAGGGGGCCTAGATAAAATAAGGATAGACTTGGATATTTCTATGTACTATTCTCTAAAAGAACAATACATTCAGAATCCTTGTAAAAATTCCACACACAGTTAGAAAATTGACAAAGTTAAATAAAACTACAGTTTACAAGAAATAAACTTTCAAAAAAAAATTTTTCACGAATTCAGATGTGTTTTTCAAGATCACCAGAAAAAAAAGTACTACATTTCATAGTGTATCATCAATATATTAAAATAAAATTTAAATACCTCAAATTTATTTTTTAAAGTTAATAGTTCTCCTGAACTTATTAATGTTTTAAATATCAGTTATATCCTCACATTAAAAAACAGATGGCTTTACAATATATGGAAATTAACATGACATCTTAATTTAAATAATCAAATTTCTTTTAAATAACATTTTTTAACTTACATCATATGTAATGTTTCGTTTTCCACCAGCTTCTTCTTGAGCATAAAAATCTTCTCCCCTATTTTAAAAATATTAATTAGTACAAGCGGTATGAGAACATTTTGAGAAATGTTAGGTTTAATAAAATTAAACTGATGCCAAATTTTATTTATTTTATTTTGATCAAACTTTTTCATTCAAAAGTAATTCTTACATTCAGACTTCACTTAGAAAATATATACTTTCATAAAATCAAAATAATAATGATTTTAATAATGTTAGCAATTTTTCAAACATTTGTGTCCAACTTACAAGCCAACTTATATACATCTGTAAATACAATTTCAAATTCTAATTGCAGTTTTTATTAAACATGCATGATTTCAATCCCAAAAGAGATTTTATTTTTAAATTTCACTCTATAAGTTGAGATATCTTTCAAAAGTTATTATTTAAAAATATCATAATGGTGGTAAAAAATATCACATACATATGTCATACATGTGTGTATGTATGAAATAATTTTAAATGAAACACATGTGGCACAATACATAAAATCTTTGATTTTTTTTCATTTTTTTAAATAAAGCTTTAAATGTTAAAAAAAAAACTTTAATTAAATACTGAAAAAACTTCTTACATTTCTTCATCCATTGATTCCTCCTCCATATCAGGTGGTACATCACTGATTTTCGGTTTTTTAAGATTTTTATATTCTTGATACAAGGACAAAATTTCCTTTTCATCTTTAGTTTCAAACTGTTTAGATATAGATTTCTAAAAAATTTAAACACATTATAATAATTAATACTCAAATTTTTTTTTTAAGTAAAAACAATTGGAATATTTATTTAGAAAGATGGATTACAATAATTACATATATACTTGCTATTTTTTTAAAAAAATGACAATTCTAAAAATAATAGAAAAAACTTTAAATCTCCTACAGCTAAAAATTTAAAATAACAGAAAGAAAATCTCAGACATTTTAATGAGAAAAGTACTCATACAAAACTTCTTTATCGACTTTATAAAAACTTGTACGCATTAAGATAATGTAAAGGCTCATATATAGTAGCATACAAAAAAGTAATTATTTTAGTGCTTTTATAACAAGTACAGTGAAGTTATTACTCAAATTTATTTATAAAAGAGAATACACATGCAGGAAATTAATGATAAAATTAGAAGTTGATGTCAAGACTATGACCAAGCGATAACCATCTGGTATGCGAATACTTCAAAATTAGAGACTTCTTTATTGCACAGACTTTGAAAGCTTTATAGAAAGTAGAATATATTACAGGCATCTCATCAACATTTAAAGATAAAGGAGCAGCATTTCTTTCTGGTGCCACGTTCATACCTGACAAAAGTAACCCATATGTATTAAGTTCTTACCCCTCCCTCTTTAAATTTATACAACGGAATCCAAAATCAAATTTGGAATTAATATGGCATTTTGACAGACCTAAGTGACCCCAATGAGACATAATTTGTAGTTTGTTTCATTACTACCAAGAGATGCTGCAAAAGATTTCGTTTCACGCATTTGATTATATGCTCTTTCTGACTAGAAATTGTTCCACTAATCATAGCAAATGTTTCAGTCCTTGCATATCTCAACTGCTTCACAATGCCAGACTTTACAAACACTTTCCTGAAATAAGAGAGCAGGCATGATTAGCTGCAATCAAATGGAGCATTATGCTCTGCAAGGAAAGAAATAAACAATACTTTAGCTCTGATTACATTTCATTAGACATTGTTCCAGAAGTAAATCAATCCAATTCTGAGAAACTGCTACTTGATTTATCATCTGCAATGAGCTTTGGAGTATTCATTGAAGAAGCAATATCATATTAGCCATTGTGGAAGATACATACATCAGTATGACACATCATAAAATGCATATCCCCTTATGGGTGCATTAAAAAATCAAGTTACTTTTTACAACTTTCTTTATTTCTTTGAAGTTATTCTATTTTGTTTTTGTTAGATATCTAGGTCACAAAGGAAAAAAATAATTTGAGCAATATGAAACAAACAAAATGAATTCAGTTCCAGAAGGTTTACACAAGGAAGGAAAATGAATTAAATTGCCTTGCTTAACATAAATGTGTGCATGAATTAGATAGGAACAAGTAGCTAACAAAACATAACATGCAGGAGGAAAGACAAACTTCTTGAATTTTTTTAAAGCTTTAAATTCTAAGTTTATTTTCCAGTTGTGAATATTAAACAATAAATAAGATTAGGGGAGAAATTAGTTGATAAAAGACTAAAATATTTCAAAAAGGAATAAAATTTAACTATATAAGCATAAAAGCTTAATGAAAGGCTAAAGAGCATAAATTTTGCATGCAAAATGTGAAAGTTGGCAGTTATGTAATAACTAATCAATATATTTATAATTTTCATTTTAATTTGTATTTGTATTGTAAACATTTTAATTCATTAATAATCAATAACTTTAACAAAAAAATATATACATATACATGTATAAAGCTCAAGAAATACTATTAAAAAAATAGCTTCAGCTTAATAGCATCAATTTCAATAAATTAAAATTAGCAGTATTTAAATAAATACTTAAAACTCTTTGATGTTGAAAAACTTAGCTTTCCAACAAATGTCTTTGATTTACTTAAAATAATCATATTTCTTTGAATGCTGAAAAGTTTTTCAATATGTATTCCACATATCAAATATTTGCAGAAATTTCATTTAAAAGATGATAAAAACATTACAATATCACTAACTATAGCTCCATAATATAGTTGATGGAAACTGTTCCCAGAATGCTCTGGCGGGGGGTCCAACACAAACTTCTTATTAATTTTTTTTAATGCTCACCACTTTTCATTCCATTTGTAGAATAAAAAAAAGTTCTTGAAATGCCCTCGACACATGTGAAAATACACTAAATATAAAGATATTGTACAGAAATATATGCGATACTGAAAAATAGATAATTACAAAAATATTCTTATGAATTGTGTGTTAAATAGTGTAAATAATTTGTATTTGAATGTGTAATGCCTTATCTTACTCCAAATTAGATTTAATTTACGTTAAAATTGTAATATTCACAAGCAATGCCGTTTCCTTACATTAAAATGGTGATTCAATGGAACATGGCGAAATCTTGGTGATAGACAATTAGGTTTGATAATACAACTGATTTTGTATCAGTGACATTATTTTAACATATGTAACAAAGGTCACTGTTTCTTCTTGAAGACCACTGTTTATGATGAACAACAATCAATTGATCAACAAGAGAAACAGGCAATGTTTCTTGCCTCATGCATCCTCTCAAAAAGAGGCAATGTAAATAACAATTGTGTAGCATAGCAAATTAATAACACTGATAAATTGACTCTTAATTTTGTTTTACTGTTGGTCAGAACCAAAGAATATCTTATAATAATCAACCCTTAACAGGAGTCAACCTTTTTATTACAATATTTTATCAAAAAAAAAATACTGATCTCAAATTCTAAACAATTTATTATATGTAAAAAAGAAATGTGTTAAAATATAGAATTCAGAATAAATCCCTTATGAACACATATAACTATAATAAACTTATATTTACATTTTCTTAAATTGTAAAATGCAACATTTGAATATAAAAGGAAGGTTATTAATAAATAGATGCACTACAATGTTTAGAATCACAAAAATAAAAAGAAAAAAACACATGGTATCCATTGGAAGTCATTTTTAGCAAGAAATACATAAATATAAAAGGTATGATCATGACAATAGACATAAAAACAATTTTTAAAAAAATACAAAATAGAATTTTAATAAATAGAAAAGATAAAATTACTAACCTTGTCTTTTTTACTTTTAGAATCATTTTTCAGATTCTCCAAAATGCTAAAATGAAACAAAACAAAAACTGCTTGAACAAGGTTCCTTTGAACAATAAAATGTAATCAATGCATCAAAATCTTCTAAATTTTATACACAATGCATAGTTTCAATTTAAGAAATTTAAATAAGAATGAGTTGATTCACAAATATAAGAATTAACATCATTAATTAATAGATATAATTTTGAATAGCTTTTATGATGACACATGTTTAAAAAAGCATTTGGAAAGATTTTCTTTAAAAAACAAAATACAGTTTCATAACCAAAAAAAACTCCCCTACCCCTTTAAACAGGTCATTTTTAATAATTTACAGCTCTGAAGTAACATCAAAGATTACAAGGAATTCCATTCTTTAAAGAAAATGTCAAAAATATTTAACTTATTTGTTCTTTCAATGCTATTTTATTTTACAAAATTGTGATTTGTTGTAATGTAGAGTAATCGGCTATATGTTGTCATACAAATTAAATTACTAAAAGTAATTTTAAAACTAAATAATATTCAAAGATGAGTATTTTTCATTGTTGCCACTACATAGGCAAAGGCTTTTTTAAAGAAAAATGACTTTTTAAGTGAAAAATTATTTATGACACACATACATGTTTTTAATTATTTTTTATTTACATATTAAAAATGTGAAAAGGGGCTCTGTGATTTCTTTTAAGGTGGAAATTCCATCACAACAGATTAAAGGATAGTTGTACCATTGTGGTGAGAGTCAAGAAACTGTTTTTGGAACATCTGTTATTTCTAACTTCAAATATGTCAATTTTAGTTTTTAAAACTTCATTTCCAAAATACTTGTTTTCAATAAAGTAACTTCAAAGCATGTGAATTCAAACATTTCTACTTTTGAGATAAAACACTGCACTCTTGAAGAAATTTTACAACTTAATTTTTAGAAAATCAGATTTATAACAACCTTGAAAAACTATTGTAAATTATATACATGGTCACCATGAAAAAATAACCCTGAATTAGCAGATATTGACACGTTTTTTGACTTTCCTAAATTTTACCAATAAAGTTCCAATAATACCCAAGTATCCCAAGATATTTACATACCTCACTATCAATTAAGAAAAAGCAAATTTAATCACATTCAATAATCAAGAATATTTTGCAAAATTTAGTTAAAAGAATAAATTTACCTAATGTTTTTAAGATTTTTCTCTGTTGTAGGCTCGTTAGTTTCTATTGATGGCTGAGTTCTGGTAAAGGGAATTTCTTCATTATTTTTCAATTTTTTCACAAGAATGTTGATTTCTTTTTTAAAGGTCTTATTTACATTATTCAAACGATCTAAAATCTGAAACACATAATTATGTAGGGTTAATTCATCCTTATAAAAGGAACAAAAATGTACTTTTTTTAATATAGTGAAATAGATCTTACATTTTTAAAAGAATTTATTCGCCGAACAATTGGATGGCTTTTATGAACAGGGCCCTTACTTCTTAGGGACATGTAGAAACTAATATTCATACAATAACTAAAAATAAACCAAAAACATATTTAGAAAACATGTATATTTATACATTTGAACATTATACATTACACACTAACTAAAAATTTTAAGTGGTCACCACTTCAGAAGTTTAAAGAGAAAGATTTTAAAAAATGCAATGCAATTTATTCTTTAATGTAATATCAATATGCAACTTTTGATAAATAAATGTAACCTGCATGAAATTTTAAGCAATTTTTTAAATAGAAAAGTAGAAATAGAATGTAGAATTCTCAAATTGCAGTAAATATATAGCTACAAGTATTTTATTGCATTATTTCATTTGTATAAAAGTATTGCAAATTGGTAACAAATCAAACCTTCAGTCATGATTAAATGAAACAAGGAAAAAAAGTTTCAAAACCTCTGAAAATGAATTTAAAAATAAGAGACCATTTTATTCAATCTCATTTTACACCATTCCTCGTATCTTGTACCAGTAAAGAAAACCTACAATTTTTCATTATCTATTCCAATTTCAATAATAGACTTGCCTATATAAAGGGTGTTTTTTTAGAGGTATAGAACTTTAAATTGCAATAAAACAACGATGTATTATTCGATTCAGATGAATTTTTTTTTATTCAAAAGATAATCTCGTGGCATTACATTTTAAATATGATTTCTGGCATATGACTGCCACAGCTGGCTCAGATGTAGTCCAATCTGGACATCCAATTTTCGATTACTTTTTCCAACATTTGTGGCCGTATATCGGCAATAACACGGCGAATGTTGTCTTCCAAATGGTCAAGCGTTTATGGCTTATCCGCATAGACCAATGACTTTACATAGCCCCACAGAAAATAGTCTAGTGGTGTTAAATCACAAGATCTTGCAGGCCAATTCACAGGTCCAAAACGTGAAATTAGGCGGTCACCAAACGTGTCTTTCAATACATCGATTGTGGCACGAGCTGTGTGACATGTTGCGCCGTCTTGTTGGAACCACAGCTCCTGGACATCATGATTGTTCAATTAAGGAATGAAAAAGTTAGTAATCATGGCTCTATACCGATCACCATTGACTGTAACGTTGTGGCCTTCATCGTTTTTGAAGAAGGATTTCACCAGCCCATAAAGCGCACCAAACAGTCAGTTTTTCTGGATGTAACGGTGTTTCGACATACACTTGTGGATTAGCTTCACTCCAAATGCAGCAGTTTTTTTTGTTGACGTAGCCATTCAACCAGAAGTGCGCTTCATCGCCAAACAAAATTCGCTTATGAAAATCGGGAGCAACGGCAATCTCGTTTTGGGCCCATTCGACGAATCTACGCCTTGCTTGATCATATTTAAAATGTAATGCCACAAGATTATCTTTCGAATAAAAAAAAATTCATGTCAATCGAATAATACATCGTTGTTTTATTGCAATTTAAAGTTCTATACCTCTAAAAAATACACCCTTAACTTGCTCTAGACTCTATACATGCCCTGCAGGAAAATTATTTATATTGTTATTTTCCTTGTAATATATTATAATAAATGTTATCTTATAAAAAAATGTCAACTACTCAAGTGTTAGAATGTTTTTTTCCCTTCATTTTTATGCCTTAGAAACTAAGAAAAAACTAAAATCACGAATTTCAATACCATAAAACTGCATCTTATTTCATCTAGCTAAAATATTTGAAAAACAGAAATTATTTTTAAAAAACTAAAAAAAATTAACATTGAAAAACATTCAACTATTATATAATTGATATAGTAATATATTCTATATAAAATAAAATTTATGGAAAAAAAATTTACAAAAACAAAATACCATATACTTCAGTTAATTTTAAAGAAAATTTTCAGGAAAATAAATTAGTAGTTTTGAAAATAATGAAGTTAGTTAAATTAATTTCAAACAAACAAGTTTATGTAAATAAAATTGGCACAAAATAGATGCTGACAAATTAGTTGACATACAATAAATTTAACATTGCCAAAACAATTCGATACATAAGCACATAAATTCATCTACACTTTTATTGTTCACACTTTTCTTTTATAAAAAATGAGAGAGAAAACAATAAATGTTTAAAATAAAAACTTTACTTACTGTAATAATGCTTGATATTTTATTTTTATATAGTGAGCACAAGCTTCTGATGATAGTTCAACTTTCTGAACAAAACTGATTAGAGGCAAGAATTTGTCTTTTAATTCTTCCATCTATGATAAATAATTAATAAGTATCTTTAATAAATAAATGTACATTGATCTAAAAAAATTACAAGTAAAAATTGATACATTACAATACATACAAATTACAATAAATTGCTCAATCATACATTCTCTAAAAAAAAATATTTAAGTAAAGAATGAAAAATTTTGAAAATTAAAGAGAAGTTAAAAAGAACCCTGCTTCTTAAAAATGAAAAATTCAGTCATTTATATACATAGAACATAAATTGATATGAATTTTTTTTAAAAAAAAGGAAAACATTCTAGTCATTGTTTAAACTAATTTTTTTTCTCTCAATTGATAATGAAAAAAAAAGTTACAGCCAGACTATTTTTAATTTTTTTAAAAAAAAATTGTGATTCTGGGGGAAAAACTCACCTTCTTTAAGTATTCATCAATATATAACAATAATTCCGGACTCTTCTTTTTTAATAGCTACAGAGAAAAACAAGATATTATAAAAATATGCAATGTTATTAAAATTAAAGTAAAATTTTAATAAATTTAATGAAGGAAAAAATCTATTATTGATTTGTTTTTTCATATCAATGAAAGTACTAATAATTCATTTTACATGCAACATTTTTCCACACACACACATTTATAGTGAAATTTATTTGTTAAGATAAATGTAATACTAATTTTTTTAAAAAATACTCTTAAAACATATATTTGTATGTGTTGCGCAATAATAAGTATTATTCGACAATATTGGGAAATAAAAAAAATGCATTAAAATTTCTATAGTTAAAACATACATGACATTTTTAAAATAAGTACTTTTAAATTTGAAAACTACTTAGGAATATAAGTCAAATGCAGTGGGAAAAGGTCCAAAACAAATATGGTTAAAAATGTGAAAAAACAAAAAAATACAAAACAAATATGGTAAAAAATACATTTATTAAATCGTCATAAAGGGAATCTCAATAAAAAATAAATTTTTCAATTAAAACTTGACGTTAAAATATCTTTAACATAGCAGCATTAAGAATGTGTTTATTTCAGAGTTTCTGGAATTTGCATACTTTAAAATCTTACTAAATACAAAGCTATAAAATTTTCATATTTATCAAGAAGATAATTTTCACACAATTTAAATATATAGACTTCTTTCTATTTATACTGAATGTACATTAAAAATGGTACCGTATGTCCTCAAATGTAAGCTGTACTTTTTTCCAATGTCAATGCTACTGAAAATCGCATGCGGCTTAGAATCCAAGGGAAAGAAATTCATTGGATTTGACAATTAGAGCTATTATAGGTTTATGTATATAATTAAAAGTTTATAATACTGATAAAATAACTAATTAATCACTTCCTAATAGTTCTCCTTTTAAATTTATTTTAATTTTGTAAAAATGGACATCAATAAACCATTTTACACAATCTTTCATTTTTTTACAAAAATTGTTGAGAATTTGGGGTGGGGCTAGGAATAGATGGTGGTTTAGATTCAAATAAATATGGTATTTTATCTTTTAATGCATTAAATACATATTACTTCCAACAAATAATGCAGAAAAGGAAAACAGTATTTTATAATATTATCCCTTTATACTGAATAATGTACATTCTATCTTGAATAAGATATTAAATCTTCTGTAAAAATTAATAACTAACTATATATACCAACATGCATACATACATTATACATAACTTACTCAATTTTAAATTTAATAAGTATAGCTGGTTCTTAATCATTAAATAACTCTCTCAATTAAAATTACTTGAAAGTTTCAAAAGTAACTAAAATACAAAAAATGTATATTTTAAAACACTAACTTTCATTTTTTGAGCATGGTCAAGAGAATCCAATTTTGCATCTTCATCAGATTCCTCTTTTGGTAAATCTTCAGCTGTTTCAAGCTGAAATAATTTAATATGAAGTAAACATTGAAGTTTTTAAACAAATATCTTTTTAATTGAAATCTAAACAAAATAATATCTTCTGGCGAAAATTCATCATCAATCAAAAACTTTAAAAATAATAATACACCTATTAAACAGTAACTAATGAAGAAATAAGCACTATTCAGCCTTTGTCCTTATTACAAATGTCAATCATTTTAGAAAATTAAATGCTAAATAGTTTTTTAAAAAATGTGTATAAAATACTAATACATATTAAAGAATAAATATTTGTAAGAAATGTTAAGCAAAATTACATATTACTTCACATAAATGACAAAACACACACACAAAATAAAGCAAAACTGTTCTTTTCATTGCTATGAGATCAGACGAAACAAAACAATAAAGCAATCCCACAAATCTACAGCTTCATAATAATAAAAAATAATCGACACTTTGCAAATTATAGTCAAATTAACAACTGTATGACTGAGCTAAAATTAACAATTTTGATAACTTTTAAATGCATATTAACCTATTTTCTTAATGAGGCATAAAAATATGATTTCAAAAACTAACCTGAAAAAGTTCTGTAATATTGACATCAGCATAACTACTGACACTTTTTTGAATTGCAAGCGCTTCTTCTGCTTCCGCACGTGCTTTTTCGGCATCTTCCTCTTTGTAAGCTGTCCGAAAAAATTTTAAAAAAATTCAAAATGAGCATCAAGCCAATTTTTTTTCTTTGTTCTTTTTTGCCTTTGAACAACATTAAAGACTAATCCTTCAAATAATTCAATTTTCATTTAATTTAGATAAATGTGATTACTTTGATTTTTAAACTAATTATTCAAGTTATTGGAGTAAAATCACAAAATACTAGTGTTACTTTTCACCAGTTAGATCAACAAAATTAATACACAGTGGGACTTCTATTTAATGAAGTTGCTAAATCATGAAAAAAATTCCCTATGTGGAAAATTCATTAAATAGATATTCTTCCAATATTCTTCTGCTCTTAGTTCCAGAGAAAAGTTCACAAAATAACTGAATTAGAAAAATAGAAGTTCATAGAATAGAGGTCCGACTGTATCAGCGAAATATATTAACTTCAGTCAGGTCCCAGCACTTTTCACACTGTAATAAACATATAACCGGCAAAAGCACAGAAAGGTTTTCCAAAGAATACACAAGCAGATCAAAAACTAAAGACACCAGCATTCAGAAGCAATACATGGCTATCTTTTTCTTTCTCATTCACTACAGAAAACTACTGCACAGGAATATCAGGATGAGAATAAATTCCTCAATGACTTTGTCAGAACAGGAATAAGAATTTCTAATTATTCCAAAGAAACAAACAATATTTAAGTTCTACATAGTCATTTAAAGAAGAATTGCACCTTTAAGCTATTTAAACACAATTATAATCAATTAAATGGCATTACAGTGACATGCTAGAATGATACACTTGTAATAATAATAAGCAATTTTGCTCCTTGAGAGGAGTTTGACATCACCTTCAAAAGTTTGAGAGATTTTCCACACTTTAGGTATAAAATATGCAGAATAAAAGCGAGTTTTATACTCAAAAATTGAGAAATGGTAGATAAGGAACAACAGGAATACAAACCTCACATGTATAAATACGATTATCAGAATAATAATGATAGAGACTGTGTTTAAAACAAAAATATACAAAGTAGTTTTTACTGGAGATATTCTATAATTGTTTATATCATACAATTGGATCAATTTGTTGGTAGCAGTTTTAAGCTGCCACTCAAGCAAACACAAATCTGAGCCTTCACAGTATATTTACAGATGGTCTATAAAATGAGCTTCCATAGAGGGCTGAAGTTCTAAGATACAGGTAAAGATAGATAAAAAGGATGACACTCAAAATATACCTTGAGGAACTCTCTCAGATTGAATAAAAGTAGAAAGAATGCCCTCTAAATGAGCTTTAAAAGAATGAACAGCCAAAAAATTCCCAATAAATTAGGGGGGGGGACTAACTGCTTCTAAAACTCTGTTCCCAGAATGTGAAATATCCTATAGTGCCAGATACACAATCATAAGTTTTATCCATATTGATAATTTAAGTGAAATTATTCTACAGGACAAAAACATTTGATTTTGTTTTATGGCAAAATGTAATCAAGAATTGGTCTTTTTTTTTTTTATGGAAACCATTCTGGAGCAGAGAAATATTATCAGTGATTTCCTAAATGTCCCAAAAAAAGATGGTCATTAACCATACATTTTAAACTTAAGGAAAGCAGCTTATGAGAGGTATCAGTTGATAGCGTAAAGGATTCTTTGGACTTCTTACAGATTTCTGTGAATGGGAATGATTATGACCTATTGCCACAAACTTGAATGCACCTACTTTTTCTATATTCTATTGAATAGGCAAAGAAATTAACAAAGAATCCTCGTTCAAGGGGTGAAAAAACTCTTCATTAGTAATTCCACTTCTGATTTGTTATAGATCAACAATAAGGCCCCCTTTGATTCCCACACATCAAGTGAGCGTTTATTACCCACACACTATAAAGCAACATGAGGGCTATTAGCTATGGACCTCCCAATTTTGAACCATTGTCAAGTGACAAAAATTCATGTCAAGTAGCACCATTCTCCTAATTTTCACACTGTCAATGAGAGAACTTTAAGCCATGACAGATTTAAAACGCATCAGACCCTGTAGAGAGTGGATCTTTAGTGGCCTCAAGTATTGGAATGATACACTGATTCCCTCCGTGACCATGACCACTAGGCTACCACAGCCACTCTTAAATATCAAAGTGATTGTTACAAAAAAAGAAATTGTCAGCACCTGATGCTGATAAATGTATGCTTAGGAAGTTTTTTAGTTACTAGAAATAGGAGAGATATTATATTAACACTGAACTGTAAAGCAACACAACCTTGATGGACCTTGTATATAATTTTGAACCTCGATTAAATGAGGGGGACGACACCCGAGCTGGCATCCCCTCTCATAACTACCGTATCAATGGGAGAACATTGAGCCTCAACAGGTTTAATGTGCATTGACCCCCTCTACACAGTGGATTTTTAATGGAACCAGAACTCAAACCCATGACTCTCTGCCAATGAGTAAGTGACCATAACCATAAGGCTATCACAACCATTTAGTAATTAAAAAAGTAATGCTGAAAAAAAGAGCTTGATACACACAAGCAAATGCCTGTTTAATTAAATTGGTGTGAAATCTACAGGTGAGAAATATACAGAAATTGAAGTTTCCAATATCAAGATGGAAAAGTCCTAATATAAGGTATTCAATGCTTTGATTTTTCTCCATAACTTCTGACTAGTAGTTGATAAATAGATAGAAGAGACATGGTGAATCATATATTCTCTCTGGCAATCTACAAGCTAATATTTTTGTACATTAAGATTGGAGAGGTGTCTTCAATATACACCATGATTTCCTTTGTTACTCGTATGCCTTTCTTTTTCCTTTCTATCTTGTATTCAGCCATTATTTACATATCTTCCAATGATTGTTAGAAATCTTGGGTATCACTGTATCAACAATATTCAAAATAGCATCAGTTACATGAAGAGTGGCATCCTCAACTGCTTGCCTGTTATCACCATTAGCAAGGAAGACAAGAAAAAGGAAATTATCACTGTTATAGGAAAGGAAAGTTATCACTGCTATAGGAAAGGAAAATTAACACCATTAAAGGAAAGGGAAGTCCTGTTATTTAAATCATCATCTACCTCAAAATTCAACAATGATAGAGACAAAGATAAAATGGCAAGATCCAGGAAGTGAAAGATCAGAGGAGACGAAAACAGAATAAACTTTTTTTTTATCTGTTACATCCTAAAAATTTGTATCATATTCCCATTGAGGACCATGTCCATTAAAGTCATCAAAAAAAATAAATGGAGAAACCTGACAATTGACTGACAAAGTGATTCAAATGCATTTGTGGCACAACACCATAAGGTGGTAAATAAATGCAACAGATTGTGGTTAATCAGTGGATAAGAAGCTGTGTAGCCTAAAGTGCATGTAAGCCACTACTAGGATATGAACTGGCATACACCATTTGGAATATCCCATTATACACAATTACAAATGTACCTTAATAATGCCATATATATGGCATAGTTTAGAAATGTCTCTTAAAAAGTAACACATGCAGATTGTGCATGAATACAATGTATTTGAGATCATCTAATCAAATTCGAAGTCACTACAATTCAGGAAACAAAGAGAGACATTAGTTGTGCATACTTGCTCCTCCTTATGAAGCTTTTTTACTATTCTTTCCACTGGAAGACTAAAAGTCTGGCAAAATGTCTTATCATTCTTTATAGTATTATTATTTCCATCAGAGCATTTTCATCAAATTAAAGCTTCAAAGTGCGAATCCACTCCTGAGCCCTGAGCACCCCACCTCCAACTAACCCTAAAAAGCAATGATCTTCAATTATCTTGGTACTCATCTAAAAATGAGCTTTCAAGAGAAAGAAAAAAGAAAAAGGAGAAATTGAATGACAAGGAGGGCCAAAATAAAAAAGGTTCATCAAGGTATTCTGGAGGCATGTCACCTATTATTTACCCCCAAAGACAATACACTCCATAGAAAAGGGGGGATTGATGGGTGTCTTGGTTTTGTGATGCCTGTACTTAATTTAGAAGGTAAGCCCCTAAGAGAGAGAGAAAGCTTGAGTGCTACTGCTATACAAAAAAAAATACACCAGATACTATAAATACAAAAAAATATTTTCCCACACACAATCAATGTTTAAACATTTGAATTTATACATAGTAGTCCAATGACAAATTGTTCAAATGCCAAATATTTCATGACAGAAAGTACACAATTAATGAAGCTGGAAAAAATGGTTAAAACTCTTTTTGATTTTGAAACAAAAATATTTACCAAAATTTCATAACAGAATTACAGACAAATTAAGTTGAAAATATAATGTAATAAGTATAAGTTTATAAAACCGTAATATAAAAAACAGTAATAATGTTCCTTGAACGACATATTTCAATTCAAACAATAAGAGTTTCATTAGAACAGAAATTTTACTTACATTGCACAACACATGTATTACTTTTATTTTAATAAGTTAATTTAGTTTTATAGAGTAATTTTTCAACATAAATCTGTTTGCATTTTTTTAAAAAGCAGCTTATTCTAAAATATTATTGTTTTCAAATAAAATAAGACATCAAAATAAAGATTATCACAAAAAAATTTCACAAGAATAAAACATTTTTTTCTTTTTAAGTTTAAGTCCTACAAATTAATCTTAAGCATAATCCTTTCCCAATAAAAACCAATCCCCATTAAAACTGAGTGTGCATTCTTTTCTTCAAAAAATTTACCCAAAATTAAAAACTTTTTGGAATTGAAAAAAAAATGTCAATGAGAAAAAGGAAATTGAAAATGAAAGGTAAAAGAAATTTCATACACAGCACACAATTGTTGCATTTGTTTTATAATCTGAAGGAAAAATTCACTGCATGATCATATGCATTCAAACATTCCAATGGGTGAATGGGAATTTTACAAACTACTCAGAAACTTTGATTATTAAGGATTTGTGACTATTTTCCCCTTATACAAAATAAGTTTCATTCAAAACACCCCAAAAGTAAAAAATTACACTTGCTTGTGTGTGTGCATGACTATTCTCTTAAAAAAATTTTTTCCTAAACTGTGTTTTTTCCAAGATTGATGAATCCCTATATAAACTGATCTTTTTACTTTAAAAAGTTCTAAAAATTCTCAGCTTATACACAGAAATATACAGTCACCAGAACCCTTTCAAAATCAGTTTATCTTGCCAATGTGCAAACTAGTGGTGTTTAAGACATAATTCTAAAACTTAATTTATAAGAATAAATCATCTTGACAGAAGTAACTTACTTCTTCCTCGATCTTCATCAACAAAATCAGCATTGTAATATGCATATTTCTTCTTTCCCCAAACATCTCGCCTTGGTAAACCTGAATGAAGTAGTTTTATTTAACATAAAATAACAATAGAATGCATATTTTAAAAAATGAATGAACTTACAGTAAATAATAAAGTCAACAAACTATTTTAAAAATACTTAGTATGTTTATAGAATTATTTTTATAGTATTAATGATCTTTCATCAGTATAAACATACAAGATTATTTTTTCAAGTTCAATTTATGAAGTTGCAAGTTACAAGTCAAACTTATACTCTATGGCAGAATATGATTTTGCCAACTATTATTTTGCAGTCAAGAATTTAAAATATGAAATTGGAATTTTCTAAACTGTAGCAATTTTAAATTTTGAGATAATTTTAGTGTTACATCAATTAAATTTTAAATTAATTGCAATAATCACAGAATAGCCTATCTATACTGGAACAATACTAGTTTTTAAAAAAAGCAAAACTGTATAAGTAATTAATAAACTATTTTATTCCATTATTTGTTATTTTTAATAGTTTCCACAAAAAATTGGAAGTTAAGCTAAATTTTTCTGTTCTTTTACATATTTCAGAAATTCTTTAATTCTAAATTAATGTAACAGCATTAATATTGGGTTCAAATTATCAGTTTAAGATCCTCAAAGGAGTTGAATACTTTTTCTACAATTCTAGTAATACACTCATGGACAAAAAAATTAGCACACCAAGAAATGATTGCGGGATCAAAACAAAACTTGGCATGAAGGTACATGTCAGGAAGATATGCAAGTGATTAGAAATGCAGTGTGATTGCGCATTACATATAGCCAGTAAAGGGTGTTTAACGTCGTTCTACGTGGAGTTTAAAACAGGTAACCACACACACAAAGCTTGTTTGAGTGTGCTGAATAGTTTACAAAGGAAGAGCTGAGGTAGACATGCCATTACGCCATTTTCGAAGACAATATGAGCATGAGAGGGGAGAATCATTGGCATGATGGAAGCTGGGTGGTCAGCTAGGCAAGTAGTTCATCAATTAGGCCACTCTGATTGTGTTGTGAGGAGGTGTTGGGACCAGTGGATCCGAGAGATGTCATTTACACGAAGACCAAGCTCCGGATGCCTTCAACAGACCAGTCGTCGAGAAGACCGCAATATCCTAAGAAATGCATCAGTACAGCCAACTGCTTCATCGACCGCCATCCAGGCACAGGTAGCACCATCACTAGGGCCCCATGTGTCTTCTCGAACCATACGAAGGCGTCTGGCTGAAGGACATTTGGGATTGCAGTGCCCATTACGTGTGCTGCCTGTGACGCCCACCCATCGACGCCTTCATTTGGAGTGGTGCCGCGCACAAGGAAAATGGAACCAGGTCATCTTTAGCGACGAATCCAGATTCAATCTCAGCAGTGATGACAATCGTGTTTGTGTGTGAAGACCCTGAGGTGAACGCCTCAATCTTGCCTTTGCTTTGCAGCGACACACCGCTCCCTCAGCTGGTGTGATGGTATACCATTGCCTACATTATGCGGTTATCCCTAGTATTGATTCGTGGCACCATACAGCCCAGCAGTATGTCCATGACATCCTGCAACCACATGTGTTGCCACTTATGCAATGGCTCCCAGGAGCCATTTTTCAACAAGACATTACTCGACCTCACACGGCAAGTGTGTCACAAGACAGTCTCTGCACTGTTACTACCCTTCCTTGGCCTGCCCGATCCCAAGATTTGTCTCCAATCAAGCATATCTGGGATCATTTGGAATGGCGGGTTGGGCATCCCATGAGTTTGAACGAACTAGAGGCAAGGTTACAGCAAATATGGAACAAAATGTCTCAAGACAACAGACAGAACTTGTATGCCTCAATGCTCGATCGTATCGTATTCTACATTCACACTAGAGGCGGTTCAACAGGGTATTAAATCCTCCGTTCTTTTGCATTTTTCTCTGAAATAAATTATCCTTTTTCTTTGATTTTCTAATCATTTACTTATATCAAAGTAGTCCTTACGAATGTAAAATTTTGTTGCATTTTGATGACTACTTCTTGGTGCATTAATTTTTTTGTCCATGAGTGTATTAATAGCATTTGACCTCTCTATATTATTTTTCAATTTTGTTCCTCTTACAAAATGTTATTAGTGATCCAGAAAAGTAATAAGTAAAAAACATTGATTCATAATTTTCAATGTTCATCATTTCTCATGAATTATTAAAAGTAAATGATCCTGTTATCAGAAAGTTTTAGAAAACAAATAATTTTAAGAAGTGAGGGGAAAAGGACCCAGAAAATATAAATTTCTATCAATTTTCAGTTTATTTTGTTTTTAATAAAAATTTCGAAGGATTTTGGATATCTTTAATTAATAATATATAAATCAAAATATTTAAAAAAAAATATATCAAAAACTAATATTTTCTCCAAAACTTTTAAAGAAAAAGAATCGTGTTATAGAAAATTGTGATAAGAAAAGAATTCTTATTTGAAATGTATAGTAAAACAAGTGTCAGACACATATTCCCAGTGTCATATTTTAACAACAATTCTGGCTACTCTTGCAAATACTTGAAGAATATAAGCACACAAATGACCACAAAATACTAACACTTCAAGAGAAAGTCTAGTTTCTACACAATGTAGGCAAGAAAAAAAATCAAACTAATTTGTTGAAATATTTTAATGCAAAGATAAAACTACAATGAATAGCGTTATATTGTTATGAATTTTGTGTAACGAATGTTTAAAATAGCATAAATAATTTATATCTGTATGTATAACTCATTAATATTACTCTGTTGAATTTATTTAATGCTAAAATTGTAATATTTGCAAGCAATGACATTTCTTACATTATAATGGCAATAAAATGAAAAATTGACAAAATATTGTCAATACAACCACGTTGGCATCTTTTGGCGACCATATGGATGCTTCTGGAAATTGCTGGAGAAATTTAATATCCCGATCTAAGACGTAAGCGGATCCTTCAAGAAAAGTTCCTGCAGACTATAAATAAAAGACACTCACTGAAGTTGAGTCAGTATTGTTTTGACTATTGAAGAGTCGACTAGCAAATTAGTAGCTACGATCGAGCAAGTGTTTGTGAATAATCTTAATCACTACGAATTTGTATTTTTAGACACTGACAGCTGTGTCTGAGCACTGTAGAAGATGTGAAGGCCTTCTGGGATCTATTTTGTAAATTTTGCTGCCACATCTTGTACTTTACGGATTGCTCATGGACAACAAATTTTCATTGCTTCTGAAGAACTCTTTTGCTCTTTGAGACCTATAACATAAAATCCTCAAACCCCAGTCTACATAACAGTTTAGAGTCAGAAGTTGGGATTTTATGCCAATAACAAGAACGTGGATCTCTCTCTCAACTGTAAACTCTGTTGGAAGGCATCAATAATTTGAAATATGGCAAGAAGAGACTGGGAAAGGTCAGCAAGAAATGCAGAAAACTATGGAAAATATGCAGAAATGTCAAGAAGACCTTTGGAAAGACCCAGAAAAGAAAATTGATAACACTGAAGAGAAAATAAAACAATGTCAAAAAGAGAGAATAGCCAGAAAAAAGGAAGAAAAGATTGAAGTTGAAGAGAAGATGACAAAGAAAATGGAGGAAAAAATAGAAAGGATTAGAGAACAAGTAGATAAAAGGATTGAAGAAGTGGCCAGAAATTTTAGCCTTGTGCCACAGTGAGTAGAAGATGTAGAAAAGAAGCTTCTAGTTTGCAAAAATAGGAAGAACAAAAGCAAGTTTACACTTGTGCCTGCCTCTTTAGTCCCAGTGAAACTGTCAACCAATGACAAAAAAAACAATTGGCAGATATACAAAATGCAAGTTGGAATAATTTCAGAAGACAACGGATAGACTGGCGAGGTTAAAGCAAGTCATCTAGCAGCATCCCTTAGAGGAGAAGCTACTGATGTACTTCAGACTCTCCCTTATACTGAGCGGCTCTGGAACTACAGTTCAACCAGAAATAATTCAAAGACTATGCACCCCTGCAAATGAAGACAAGACACCAGAAAATCAGAGAAGGTTTGCAGGAGTATGTCTCCAAAATAGAAAGACTCACAGACTATCCAGCAAGTGTGCTACAAATGATTTCTCTACAGTATTTTGTGGATGGACTGAAAGATGGAGAAATCCAGAAAGCTGTAAGAATGGCAGATGTCCAAGATCTAAAATCTGCCCAGTTATATGCCCTGAAATTGGCGGTCACAACTCAAGCCAATCGCAGGCTAGAGTGACTACAGATGCACCCTGTAAATCTTCATGCATGAGAGAGAAAATTCAAACTCTAAAGACTGGAGATCACAACCAGGGGAAATGCAGCTTCAAGCACTCAGTAATACTGGATGTGTGGTGGAACAGGGTACCTCAAAAGAAACTGTCTCTGAGCAAGTAAGGAAGAGAACACTGTCACTTCTACAAAGCATGAAAACTAATATAGCCATCTTGCGGGGTGGAGGCCGCCAGATGATGAGAAGCCCCCATCACAAGATTCTTCAAATTTCTACAGTGAACAGTGCTGACAATGGACTTAACATGATAGGACAGATTAATAACATCTTGTGCCATGTGGTTATTGATACTGGAGTCAATATGATCATAACAATAGAAGATTTGGTTCAAAAACCAAAAGTTATCTGGATGCCGCCCTGTGTTTCCTTGCAAACAGTGGCAGGAGATAAGATTCGTGTTTATTAAAAAGCCAACTCCACCATAAACTTTGGAAATAACTATCACCATGCAACATTTATGGCAGATATATTACCAATCCCTACATTCTCTGTTCTAGATTTTCTTTGAAGAAATATGACCACTCTTTTAGGGTTACAAACTGAACTTGGAACTAGCCAGAAAATAATAAAAAAAAAAAAACTCACATATCTTTATCACCAAAAATGATGGCAACTTGGCTCTATCATCAATATTTTGCCAAATTTCCATAGAATCGCCATTATGATGTAAGGAATGGAGCTGATTGTGAATATTACAGTTTTAGCATAAAATAAATACAACAGAGAGTAATATTAACATATAACACATCCAGATGTAAATTATTTATACTATTATAAGCAATTATTACACAAAAGTCGTAACAATATTTTAAATGATTTTAAGCTCAAAAACTCATGTAAAAGAGAAAACTATTGAAAACAAAATATATGTATTTGATACATATGAAATGATGAAAAAAAGATATGTATAATCAAAAACAGTTCAAGGAAAAGAAAATACAAAATAGAATTTGATCAATTACGGTTATAATAAACATATTAAGTTATTCAGAAGTTATCCAATAGGAATTCTTATATTTTTCAACCTTCTAATGTAATGAATAATGGATCATAAGTTATTAATTTGTTACAATCAATTACCTTTTTCTTCATCAGACTCCTCTTTTTCATCATCAGTAATAGGTAAAACTTCTTCCTATAAATAAAATTTAACTATCTTAATATTTACAAACAAATTATATTAAAATAAAATATTTTCTAAAGGCAACTCGCATATTTTAAATAATTAAAGAATGAAGTCAACAAAAAAAAAGAGGTATTAATAACACAGGAGAACAAAATTAGTTTTGGAAAAATACAAAAGACATTTTCAGTGATTTTTATTCAGTTAAATCTATGTAATTATTGGTTCTTGGTGAGGCAAATTAATTTCTCAGCAATTAGATGAAAACCACTGTTTCTAGACCTCGCAAGCTGTGTTTGATCGTGAGAAAAACAAGAAATGAGTATGTTCTCTTTTTCCTTTGAAACTTTTTTTCGACATTCTTCTTTTATATTTAATAACAGGCCTATCTCGTTTAACATCCAACAATAGTCAGCTAGCATGTTCTTGGCCATTCTTCCTTGATATTTGCACTCCATATCTTTGATACCTTATGGAACCTTTCCTCCTGTTCTTCACTGACTAATCCTAAATTCTCATATGAAAAGTCCTCATGTGAGTGAAGGAAATGTATTTTCACACACATGGAGCAACCTAACTCTTGAAATTTCTCCAGCTTATTCATTGCGATTCTTTTACAGTCAGGATCCTTGCAATAGCCAAGAAACTTTCTGACAATATCTTTGAAAATAACTTGTGCTTCTTTTTCCTTTGCTGTCATGCAAGTCTCAAATTCTTTATCCTTCATAAGCTTGTGAATATCTGGACCAACAAAGATTCCTTCAGTCAACTTGGATTTGGATATACCTGGAAATGTTTTGCAACTCAGTTGGAGGCAAAGACACTGTAATATTAGATCCATGAGGAACAAGGCATATGGCCGATGGAATATTATCAGGATAAGATATCAGCTTTTTATTTTTGTGGTTATACCTATGGATAAGACAGGAACAAAAGTAACAATCAGAGAATAGTACACAACAGAAAACAGTAATAATCATCAGAGTGGTTTTGCGGCTTCCTCTATGTCATAGAAACTTCTTTCCTTTGAGCCAGAAGCGTAGATCGTTGAGGCACTTACACAGATTTAATGATGAGCCCATGATTTGTCTTAGTCTCAAAGTTTCATGCCAAAATACACAAGATAAAGCTATTTTACATGGTCTGTAATGCTTCTCATGCAGTTTTTAATTAAACTATGTTCGCTGTAAATGTAACAAAAGTCATCTGGCCAATTTTTGCAACATCTCGAACTCAAAGCTATGTTTCATGAAATGCACAGAAATAAACACAAGTGTTTCTGAGATGAAGCTCCCACTCAAGCAGTGCATGCACTACAATAAATTACACATGAAAGAAAAATTGAAACCAAGTTCAAAATTTCAGCGCCTAACATTCAGAACCAATCCAGATGAGTGACAGTTCTTTCATTATCAAGCCAAGATAAGGATCTAAGTTAATGATTTGAGCAACGCTATTGGTAGAGAAATATTGTGACAGGAAGAGAAGGAAAGCAAAGTAGATATCACAGAGTGGTATTCTATACTTTTCACCAAGGTTGAATGAAGGTCAGCCAAAGCGGGGAGAAATTCAACGCTGTAAATAAATTTTGGTAAAAGTGCAAAAAAATCCAAGTAAAATTTAATTTTTCAAAAAAATGTGACATGATGGAAAATTTTCATTATTATTTCTGAAATCAGCACCAAAAAATACATTAAGTTCAGCTATCACTGATCTTGTATTTTTTTTTCATTGTAAACCTGTGCAATTAACATTCAGAAATATAATTACAGACACATAATAAAACTTAGATAACTCAATATTTTCTTAAAAGGTATGGCATAAAAAGGAAAAATGAAGGTATAAATTCTCTAATTAGTCCAACTCTGAAGTTAAAGATGATAAAATTAAGAAAAAGACTTGCAAATTATATCCAATATTAATATTTAAATATTACTTAATTACAATGATTTTAAAAAATTAACAAGCATTTTATAATTTATTATCTCAATGAAAAAGAATGAAAGTTAAAGTATTAATTTATATATCTTCACATATGGTTAAAAAAAATAGGCTATAAAATTCTTTTGATTATTTACCTCACCAGAACTCTCTTTATAATGCTGTGTTAATTCATCATCAGTTGACAGCTAAGGGAGACAAAAACAATTTTAAGCATAGGCAAATAAATTGGAGAACACCTAATAACATATATAATAAATAGACTAATATCCTCACTTCTTATTTCTTTTATTCACATTCTATTTAGAAAAACTTAAAAGCAATTTTAAGCTATTCATCAACATTTGTGGTTCATTTACAAAATATAAGAAACTAATTAAAAAAAACTAAAAAAATGTATCAATTATGATGAAAAGATAGCCAAAATATTCAGAAATTATAATCACATATTGTCTTAATTAAGTCTTTAATTGTTAATCACTATGCAATGCATCAATTCATAGTACAACCAAAAATCTCTTCAACTTTGGCTTATCTTCTGACTTTTGTAGGCTTAATCATATATAACATTTTCATCATGAGGCATTTCTCTGAAGATGTATACATAATTATTTTTAATCAACATAAATCTAAAAAATTAATACAGTTTAAATAGACAAACAACTATTAGCAAACAAAAAAATTTCACAGAAATATAGATTTCCCTGACTTAGCTACAGTTACATCAAGAAACCCAAAAATATTCAATTCCTTTAATTTTTTACTGACAATAATAGTAAAACATCATATATTTATGCTGTGTACTTTATACAAGCATGTTAAAATAATTTACATCCAAGGTCAAGGTAACAAAAGTAAAAATACCTTTTTGAGAACTGAAAGCATCTCGTTTTATGAAACAAAATATGTAACAAATTAATGAAGCAATCTCCACATTAAAAATACACCTTGCAAAGGTTTACCAGCCTAATTCTAAAAAAAATGCTATTATTCTACTTATAAATTTTTTTAAAAATTAATTTAAAGTTTTATTACATTTACATTCACAGAACAGATTTGCTTCATATGTGTATAACAGCAAACAATCTAACAAGCAGAACTAACTTCAAGATAAACACAACACCACACCTTCCAAAAATTCATAGATTCCAAATTTAAACCTGAAGTCCACCCATGAAAAACAATCAGGTATTTTAATTTTTTTATGAGTAAAAGCAACTTTTGAACAAAAGTTTCCTCATACCTATATTTTAAAAATTAATTCCTGATTAAATATATAAAAATATTCTTTTTATTATTTCTAGCAGTAGTATTTGATGAATACATCATTCGCTGGAGAGAAAATACTTCACATAAACGCACAAGAAGCAAAAAACAAATTTGGAACAATTAAACCAAGAATCAAAAAACAGAAGCATAAACATCATCAAAGTCTGTCAGATTGCAGTGCTTGTAACTGCTCTCTGGCCCTCTTGTATCTATAGATGTTTCCAGTCAGTGAGAGTTATTTTAACGTTGCACTATAAAGTTGCATGAGGGCTATATTGGCGACAGACCTGGCGATTTTGAACATCGATCAAGTAAAAAGGACAACACTTGAGCGGGCATCCCTCTCTTATAACTTCCACACTACACCAAGATGACATTTGAGCCTTGACATATTTAATGTGCATTGTCCCTCTCTGCATGGCAAGTCTTCAATGGTACTAGGCTTGAACACAAGACATATTAGCCACAAGTCTGTTACCTTAGATGTTTCTAAAGACAGCAGAGCAAAAATCCCTGGGTGCTCAACATTTTTGACAGGGAATTCTACCTGCACAGAACACAGTTTGGAGAGGAAAGGACCTTTAGTCTACGTAGGTGACTCACAAGACAGTCCTACCTGGTTTCCAGCCTGAAGGCAGCAACCACATGCTTCCTTGAGTGATCTGGAATCTCATTCATCATCCATCTCCAAGACTTATTACAAATTTGTTCATTTAAATAACTTTCATAGATATTTTCCATGCTATTTTGAATTGTTGATATATAAATATATAAAAATTAAAATTTTATACAAATAAGATAAAAAAAATCAGCAATAAACACTAAAGTTTCAATTGCATTGTGAAACAGCATTTATATACACAACTTTCCTAAGATATAATTTTTAATATTTTAAAATCTTTCATCAGCATTATTTTGCTAAAAATTATTTAAAACAAAATTTATAATATGATTGATTTTTTTAAAAAAAATTATAATTTTCAATATATAGTTCCTTTTGGTTATGTGTATACAAAAAAAAATCCTATTCTTTCATTTTATAAATGTTCAAATACATTAACTGAACAAATTTATTAATTTAGTTGCAAGAAGTTTCAAAAGAAACTTCAAGAAACTCTGATCATAATTGCACTTTAAATAGCTCCATTTAATTATGTATTACTTACTAATCACATAAAACTGGAAAATAAGAAATAAATTATTTTGTTAAGATTCTCAACTATCACTCGCATACTAGACAAGTATCATGGTCTTTGATAAATCCAACAGCATAAAGAGACAAGACTTCAAGTTAGATTATTATAAAATAGTACTCCAAATGAAATGTACAATAAATAAAATGAAGTCAAATCATCATCCAAAACTATAAGAGTAACATATGAAAAAATAAGTCTTCAACAAAATTTACTCCAGCTGAAAGGGATCACTGAAAAAATTTTGAAATAATTTTATGTAATTTCATCAACAATTCCTACACAGTACTATTATCCCTCTTCCTTATACAAAAATTATTTCATGTTCACTTGTTTCTAGAAATATATAATTAGTATAAATTACTAAGTGAAGAAACTGAAATTAGAGTACAATTATATTATAATATTGTACTCTAATTCCATGCTAATAAACATCAGTAAAATTACAAAGCTCAGATCACTAATTCATAACCTCACTGCAACTACAGGCAAATAACATCGTCCATTTATCCTGTTTGGTTCTTTCTAAAAAAAATTTCCCTCTATTTCACCTTTTTTCCCCAGTTTTAACTAAATTTCTTTGAAAAAAGGTACTGAATTTCAAAGAAATCCATTAATCAAGAAAGAATAATTTATTCTAATGGTTGATTTTCAAGTTAAAAGTCAAGCTTTAAAAAGCTGACTATGAGCTAATAACTATACTTCATAAATCTCTAGAATTGTATTAAAGTGGGTGTCAACAACACAATGTGACAAAAAGAAAAGAGAAACTGTTTGATACCATTTTGAACTACAATAATTACAGTACTTTCATACTATTGCAACAATGCCACCGTTCAAGATATCTCACCAAGTTGGCAGCCCCGATTTCACATGTGTCGTATGAACTGAATTTGCAACCATGTGCTTAATTTCATGAAATGTTGCCAATATGGTTGTGATACTACGTAAGTACCATAATTACATAATGTCAAAATTAAAAACAGCTGCTTTAAATTTAATTTTTAATCTATTCTGATGAAGTTTCTATTTAAAGAAAAAAACATAGAAAGCAACTTAAATTTTTGAAGTATCATTTAAAGCTTGTAGAAGCATGCATGAATGCTTGGAATACATAATTCCACCCTTCATCTACCCACTTTCCTTAAATCACTTCTTTTTTTAAAAAAAGTTGTAGTAAAAATATTTTGGCAAAGTAGATACAACATTACACAATCATAATATTTTTACCTCATCATCTATATGATCCTTCTCATTATATAACAAATCATCTGCATCCACATCAGCATCGCTGTTATCATCCAGAGGCACATCTGCTTGTTTTTTTTTCATCCATCCAAGAATTGCAGCTGCTTTCCTATAAAATTAACAAAATAATTTTTTAAAAATATTCATGACACTTTCCTTCTAGTAAAAAATTTTAATCAAAATGCTTAAAAACATCAATTCCTTTATCATAGTCTAACATATTTTTGAAATGCTCCTCTTTTCATGTCATGTCAGCATGTGAATAAAAGAATTTTTGTCCAATTCCCAAATTTTTTCATTGGCACAATAAATAAGTGAAATTTCAATTGAAAATGTAACTTGCTATACATAAAAATATGAAATTTAGTAAGAGGAAAAAAACTTCCACAAAACAAAACCAGTCATTCTACTTCTCAAGTGTAGCAGTATCTCATAAGCCAGTAACAGCCTTCGGACAACTGTGATCACTTTCGTCAAGTGGTTATATTACTCAGCATCAGATCTATAGGTTGCAGGTTCTATCCTGCGGATTTGTGTCACTTCATTGATAACCTTGACTGAATTAAGAAAAGGGCAACCTTCTGATCTGTTGTGGCGCCATCTACCCGCAAGAAGAGCAATCAAAGTCATCAGATACACGTGACGCAGTAACCAAGTCATCAGACAACTTTTCAAGTGTAGCAGTATCTTCATAAGCCAGTAACAGCCTTTAGACAACGGTGATCACTTTTGTCTATTGGTTATGTTCCTGGACTACAGATCCATTAGTCGCACAGGTTCTCTCTCCCGGATTAGCACCATTTCACAAGCAATACAGAAATTCAAAAAAAAAGTTGATACGCTTAATTTTTTAATATTTTTGCCATAATTAAATATAAAAGTTAAGGTATAGCAAAATATAAGAAATACATTAATATAAATGAATAACATATTTCAAAACATTCAAATGTTGCCAAAGGAAAAAAAAGGATGAATTGAATAATCAATACTGAACCTTTTTAAATTACAAAAAATTTCTATATATATGTAGTTCAAAAATTTAATAGGAAATTCTATTGGTTATAATATTAGTTATATAATCATGCCTTTTAATTCTATAAATATCTGACAATTATATATATATATATATATATATATATATATATATATATATATATATATAATATATATATATAAATAGCTATAGTATAAATTTTATGCTTATACAATAGCATATGCAGTTGAACCTCCATATTACAAATCTCTATATTGTGAATTTTTCTATATAGTGAACTTTTTCCTGGAACCAAAAACATTTCATGATTTTCTTCATATAATGACCACCCAATAGCAAAGTACATTTTCTATATAACAAACTTTTTTTGTTTAACTCTTTTTGAACTAACGGGTATTGTGATTCAATTTTGTTTTCTCCCTATTTTTAAAGTATCTCTAGACATTTCAAGTTATTCTCTCTTTTAAACACATTTTGTGGTGGCCATAAATCTTGAACTGTGGTTTTATTAAGTGCCTAACTCACCGAAAGCAATAGAATTCTGGGCATTTCATCCGAGAAGTGCAACCTTTAACCCTCATTGTCCAATTCACTAGAAACATTTTTGATATCCCCTTTCACCCTCAGTGGAGTTGTCTTATATCCCTGTGTTCTTGAACTAGTATCCTTCCCTTTGTAATATTGATCAGTTATACCGATAACTTCATTTCTTATAGCTAGAAAATGTCAAAATGTAAGTGCTTGAGCATCAAACAAATTTTTTTAATTCTTCAGGAACTGGACAAAGGCATCAAGAAAAAGGATTTTGCTTTGGTATTCTTTCAAACAGCTTATCAACTATTATAAAAAAATCAAGATAAGTTACAAAATTATAATTGATCAAATTCTTGTTCAAACCGTTTAAGAACATGTGTCTATGAAGATGTTGACAAGGCAGTTTTGAAGTGAATACACACAATGCAATATAAAAATGTTTTGACCTCTGGAACTTTCATAATAGAGAAAGCTCTTCAATTTGCGAAGGCACTGAGATACGACCAATTTCAAGGTAGCAATGGATGGCTAGAAAAATTTAAGAAAAGACACAGAAAAATACACCTGATGGGATTTTTGGTGCATTGCAAAGATGTGAGGCGTATTATGAAACAAAGCATTTTTTTCAAGCAAAATTAACAGATTTATGAGTAATTAAATTTACAAGAGGACACATGTGATATGTATGTTTAGAATTTTTAGTTATAAAATAATGTACCATAAAATCCGGTGTATAATGCGCACTTTTAACAAAAAATAAGATCACATTTATGGGTATAAAAATGAGAGCTTTAAAAATTAAAAAAAAAAAGATATGCATAGAAAACAAATTGGACTTATATCGAAATACTGTTTATTTAAAATGACATTCCCTATGAGCTTAAAGGGTTGTAGTTCTAGAAATATATTATTTTTTTCAAAAGCCTGGGATAATACCTCCAATAAAGAACTTCAAAACATTAGAGCTCACTTATACTGCACACGTACATTTCAGGTTTCTTCATAAAAAAGGGGGTGCGGGTTATATGGGGAATATCTAAATATTAAAAAGTGCAGCTTGAAAGAACAGGTGTGCATTATATATCAAATTTTATGGTTTGTTTTAAAATTATTTATGCTTACTTTACTTAGAAAATGTCTTAAAATAAATAAATATTAATTTACAAAACAGTGTAAGTAATTACTTTTTTAATATATAGTGTTTATGAATTAAAAATGTGTTTTATGTGGTTTGTAAAGCATATTGAAAGATGAACCTTGATATAGCAAATTTTCTATAAAACAAACTTTTGGGGGGGATTTAGCAACTTTAAAATAGTCCAAGAGATTATGCAGATTTTTGATTTTGATAACATTTTCTTCGCAATATCATTGCATCAGTATTTTACATGGTTAATAAATACCAGGACAAAGATAAAGATTAAATAAATCAGATTATATAAAAGATTCTAGGGTTAGATAAAAAGTTTCCATTGTGCTTTAATATAACCAACTTTTTTTTCAAAAAACCTTAAAAAAGAATACATTTGTCATGTAATGAAGATATGATTTTAAAAGAAACATAATCTAAATTTACAATTTATCATAGAACATAAATATTGTCATCATAAAAAATTATAACACATTGTTAGCAGTTTTTGACTTATGATCAATCCAATGATATAGATGTGTGCACCTACTTTTTTGTTGATTATTCCATGATTTGCATTAGCATTTGTCATTAGCTTGCATTGTGGAATATCTCGCATCTCATTTTTTGGCTTCATTCTTCCAGTGTGGATATGTTTTTTCAAGGTAAATTTCTTTTCCTTTGCATAAATTTTTACAGATACTCACAATGTCCACCAGTGGTATTAGTATTGTTGCAAATGTGAATGAATGCATGTTGAAATGTGCTGAGTATTCTGAAAGGTTTTTTTGCTACGTAGCCTGTGTTAGGAAAGAAAGCTGTGTTAGAATGCCACATGACAAACTTTTAATTGGATCGTCATATGCATGCTCGAACTGTGGAAAAGCATGAAATTGAGAGAAAGTAAGGGTTAAAAGGCAGTAAAAGATGGTTTGGAAAATAATGTATTCTGAAAGGTTTTTTGCAGCGTTCCCTGCATTAGGATAAAAAAGCTGCATTAAAATGGAGAATTAAGGCAGTTTAATTGGATCATTGTATGCATATTCAAACTGTGGAATAGCATGAAATTGAGAGAAAGGAAGGGTTAAAAGTCAACAAATGATGAATTTGCTGCCTCTGAAAGTTTTGAAAATAGACTATTCTGAAAGATTTTTTACTGCATTGCCTGCGTTAGTAAAAAAAGCTGTACAGGAATGGTGCATTAAGATGGTTTAATTGGATTAACGTAAGCATGTTTGAAATGTGAAAAAGCATGAAAGTGAGAGAAAGGAAGAGTTAAAAAGTAGTAAATGATGGCTTTAAAAATTTCATATCTTAATTTTTCAGTTTTAATTAATTAAGATTTTTTTTTAATTTATATTTCCTGGTGATTTTAAGTTAAAGAAGTTTGATTTTGAAACAATTTTTAGTTTTAACGCTTTTTTAAATGCTTTTTTATGTTTACTTCACTTTTCCGCCATCTTGAATTTCACATTCTTGCATTATGTCTTCTGGAAGGGTTGCTACTCTAAAGCAGTGCTCAGCAACCTTCTTATAGCTGCGGACCGGTCGACATTTGATAATTTTACCGCGACCCGCTGAGGGTAGGACTCGTTGATTGTTTTGATTTAACAATTTTAATTTAGTTACATTTAAATATGCCTTCAGAATAAAATACAATTACACCAAAAATGAATAAATGTGATTTAACAAGGATTATAAAGTGATTTCCGAGGAAAGTTGTGCAAATCCGAGAGAAATGCACCACTTTAAATACAATGGCAATAGTTTAATGTTCTTTAGGTGGCCCGGCATCCTTTGATCCACGGACCGGTACCGTTCCGTGGACCAGGGGTTGCGGATCACTGCTCTAAAGGACAACACAGCAAAAACACACCAAGTTGACAACTTTTCAAAATTGCTCCAACCAGTGGTCGATTATGCAATTGATCAGCATTTGTTTTAAATGGGTAGATTCCAGTGGCAAACACAGACGTCTGTTGTGAGGAAGGGGGTTACATCCTAAGCAAAACATAATCAAAAGCACCAAGGGCTATTTTCTATCGTAAAAATTAAAAATTTGTTGGTCAATGGGGGATTGAACCCTTCCCTCTTTTGTGTATGCCATTGGTAGTTACTAGCTTTCAATTTAATTTCACAGATGCAAAAAGTTTTTTCTTTATAGAAAGATATATGGTAATTTAGTTAAGAATGAGAAATCGATTGTTCATTAACATCACAGTTTGAAGTAATACAGGGGTTGTTGGCAACAAATCTTGCAATTTGGAACCACAGTCAAGTGACTCTACATTCCTAACTACCCCACCATGTCAATAGGAAGGCTTTGAGCCTTGAACAATTTAATGTGCATGAGTCCCTTTAACACAGAGGATCTTCAGTAGCATTAGGGCTCAAACTGATGATGCACTGGACACGAGTTGGAGCAGATGCATTATGTGCCCGGTCTCCAGTCGCGTTTTTTCAGCGCCAACTTGGGTGGGCGATTGTGGGTGCGTTGTGGCGGTTATCTGCCTCGGCAAAGCGGGTTTAGTTTTCCGTACTTCTGGAAACCCTTCTGCGTCCTCGGCTCGCTTTTCAGCCTCAGTTCAGTTCTGTGAAGAATTTATTTCGCTCGCTTTTCAGTCTCAGCTCAGTTCCGTTAAGAATTTATTTCACAATTTACAAATTAATTTACTTTTTATATTTTTTTATTTACAAATTAATTTACTTTTCATATTTATTTACAAATTAATTTACTTATCATATTTATTTACAAATTAATTTACTTTTCATATTTATTTACAAATTAATTTACTTTTCACATTTATTTACAAATTAATTTATTTTTTATATTCATTTACAAATTAATTTACTTTTCACATTTATTTATAAATTAATTTATTTTTTATATTCATTTACAAATTAATTTACTTCTCATATTCATTTACAAATTAATTTACTTTTCATATTTAATTAGAAATTACAGTAAAATTAATCATAGAATCCCACGAGTTTGTGATCATAACCACTAGGCTATGCAGTCACATCAATCACACACACAAAAAATGGTTTTATCACAACATTTAAATTAAAAAAGTTTAAAATATCAAATTAATCATCTGAAATCAATACAGTAAACACAATAAAAATAATACAACAAAAATGTATGGCTATCAGCAGAATCACTATAACAACCACTGTCGAATGATCTACGTTCAAAAGAAAAATAACAAGATTGAACAATAAAAAGTTCAAAAAATAGGGGCGAACTACAACCGAATCCAGTACTTAGGTATTTTCACAACCTATTGACAACATTATATGAAATGGAGCACATGTTTGCCAATTCAGCGCATAAGAAACATGCAAAATTGGAATTGCCAACTTGGCGAGTTATCTTGAACTTTGGTGATTGTTGTGATAATACGCAATTACCTAGAATCCAACTTGTTGTATTCCCAATCACTTGTGAATGTACAAAATTGTGTGGTTGATTTGTCGAATCGGGCACTTATCGCGCCAAGTGTTTTCTCGCCAAATCGATAAATGCGCCAAATCTGGTAACCTTTCTGAATTCGTTTTCCAATGGAGAAGTCGCTTTTTAGGCGAAATTGAGCGCATGCGCAGAGATTTCTTTAATTTTAACAGTTTTAACGATATTGCGGCAAGTTAGCGCATTCGTAATTTTTTTTTTTTTATTTTAACAGTTTAATTCTTCAACGGTCTTTCTCGCGCATGAGCAGAAAGCTTTTTTTTCTTTAAAAAATCCATTACACAGGAAACTTATTTCTTTTGCTCCGGTTGGGTCAGCTGTTCGGCTTTGTTTTGGGAATTACTTTTTGCAGGTAATGTTTTTATTTCTTTCTCCACATAAATTTCAAAAGATTGCCATTATGTCCAGCGATGCTGTTAGGATTAATTTGAATGAATGCAGGAAAAATTACGATTACTATTGTTAAAGGTTTTTTTGCCATGTTGCCTGTGTTTGGAAAGAAAGCTGTTTTAGAATGGTGCATGTGAAAGAAGGTTTGATTGGATCATCGTATGTATGTCCAAAATGTATGTGGAAAAAGTATGGAATTGAGAGAAAGAATGGGTAAGAAAGTGAATGATGGTTTTTGAATGGTGCTGCAAAATTCAGTACATTGTGAAAGAGGATACCCATCATGTGTTTAGAAGTGTAAAGAAAGGGTTTTGGTTTGAATTGAGTAATATGGATTCGCGTGCACCATTTTGTTAGTGATGCAAAAATAAAAATGTTTTGGAAGGTGCTCTCAGAAAAATGCAGTAGCACACTGGTATAATTTCAGTAGGCAACTCATCGTCATCATAAATGTCGGGAAAAGCAGCATTTTCTAACGGTAAGTGAAATAATTTCCATTTTTAAATGCCTGATTTTTGCAGCGATTTTCAGTTTCTAAACTTTAAAATGCTATTTTTTAATGATTTTCCTTCCGTGATCTTGAATTTCGCGCTCCAGCGTTGCGTGTTGTGGTAGGGTTGCAACTCTGAAACACAACACGCAAAAACATGCCAAATTGGCGATTTTTCAAAATTTGGCAGGGAGGTGCCGGATTTCACAATTTCACCAATTGTGTCATATGGTGATGATAATAGACGATATTTAATGGTCAAAGTGTATAGAATAGGGAAGCTTTTAATTTAGTAATTGGTGTTCCGAGAATTTACTAAGTAGAATTTTGCAATGAAAATAAAGAAATATGGTACTTATGTACTATCGCAACAATCACCAACTCTATTAATAACTCCCCAAGTTGGCAATGGGATTTCCTATGTGTCGCATGCGCTGAACTGGCAACAAGGTGCTTCGTTTCATATAATATCGGCAATAGGTTGCAATAATACATAATTACCAGAAATATTAATGAAAAATAAAAAAAATATTTATAAAAATATACAACTGAGCCAAAACATCACTTCGTCAAGGGTTACCTTACCTTGGTTAAAGCAGGGGGGGGGGAGGGCACTTGGCGCAGTCCTTTTTTTTTGGTGACTAAAAGCGGTCGCCAAGGTGCTTTATTCGGAATTATTTGTTGTTTATTTTAGAATGAATTCATTATCTCACCATGACATTTAGATGAACCAAATCGCCAAATCCAAAGTGACCCTCCTTACTACACTTCAGCCGGCTCCCTTATTTTGCACTTTAACCCAATAATTCAATTTCAATTAATCAACACACTGTTAAAACCATTCACCTACTTCACATGCACAGAAAAAAAATAATGAAAAAATATTTCCATTTAAAAGCTGTTTCGAAATAACAGTTCGAAAAAATAAATATGGCATTGTATAAAAAATTTGATTCACACAAATATAAAGCTACAAGTCAAAGTACCAATATATGAAATTCATATAGCTCAGTAAACAAAATATTTTAGAAACATAGAAGATTATGATAATATTATACATACGGTTTTCTTTTTCTCATTTTTTTTTCTCTGTATATTAGATTTCAAAACAGCGTTTGGTTCACAATACTTTCAACCTCGTGGAGAGGAAGTAGTAGAAGTTGTTTCAATTTCAGTTCGAGTTTAATTGTTAGAGAAAAATATTTCATCTGTTGTTGGAACTAATAAATTGAAAGAAATGTTTTTATACAAAAATTTACTAATACTGCATTAATGTGAAAAATAAGGTAAAAAATGTATTTTCTTAAAATTGTAGAACTTTTTTTTATTAAGACTAATGGGGGGGGAGTTGCATCTTATAAAATAAGTGAAGTGAAATAAATCATTAAATTCTTCCGACTTTCAACCTAGATCTTTGAATGTTAAGTAGTCTGTGTTTATTTCATGTCTTTAATAGGAAAATTTAAAATGTCTTCTAAATCAGAAGATATTGTTGGAGAAACTTGGGATTATTGTTTCGCAGATAGTCTTATCAAAGTTGGTAAGTATTCGGAAAACATTGTGTAGCGGTGCAATTCAATTTTAATTATATTTTTCAGAAATAAATTTTCACGAACAAATGTATTTAATATTCATAGTTTTAATAATTTCAGGCTCCGGTCTTGCTGTAGGCTCTGTATTATCACTAGTCATGTTTAAAAGTAAGTACGTTTTCATGAAAATTTTTAATTAAAATGTTTTTATATACAGGTACATGGCAAATTTAAATACATGAAAAGTCTACTTATTAATAATTGTCGGTCTTTTATGTTTTGTTAAGAATAGGAAAAAAATTAAAGGCATTGACATCTCGTAATTAAAATTGAGAAGAATTTTAATATTGTGCATATACATTTGGGTAATTTTAATGCCACTGCTAAAAGTTTTCTGTATATAAAAATGTTACTTTTTTAAAAATAAGGACTAAAATAATTTATCATTTTCTGCGATTAAGCAATAGTCTACTTTAAGAAGTTTCATTGTTAAAAAAAAATTTAATTTCAATTCAATAGTTTTATCTTTGTCAAGTTAAACAGCAAGGGTTTTTTTTCTTTCTTTCTGTACATGTGCCATAATTACTTGAATTTGTGAATTGTAGGGTACTCTATAAAGTTTTTCTGACATTTGGCATCTTTTTATATTTTTACTGCCTCCTCCCCTTCCCAAAGTAGAAAAGTATTCAAAGTACTGTATAAATATTGCAGATCGAGTTTATTATCTCTTGAGAATTAAAATGTTCTTACTCAGTCTTATTTTGATATAAATTTCAGCTTTGGTAGTAGACATTGTTACAAAGAAAGTATAGTGGAAAGGAAATAACCTACCTGAGAGAATGACAGCTCTCAATCTTATATTGGAACTAGAGGTACTTGCGTATTATCACAACAATCGCCAACTCTAATAATAAGTTAGCAACCCTGATTTACTATGTGTTTGTTGTATGCAGTGAATGAGGTTGATTCATGTGACGTCAGGATCACATGATGAGGAGAGCACGTGAATATGTTTTGGTTTGTTTCTCGTTTAACTCTAACCTAACGGTAAAATCCTAGTCTGGCACACTGCTATTTTTGGCGCCATTTTTTTCGCCAAAAAGCCATGTTTCAAAAAATGACGCCATGGACGAAAACGAAGAAAAATCTGTCTTAGCTGGTGATCAAAAACCTAAGCTCCTCTTTTTAAAAATCCTAAAGAACGGGGTTTCCGTAATGGCGTCAGGGACGCTGAAAATGCTTGTATTCACACAAAAGCATAAAATAAAGAAAAGGCCAAAAAAAGCATTTTTACGAGATAAAAGCAGTAAAATAAAGGAAAACAAGCATTTTAAAAATTGTAAAAAATCACTTACGTCACTTTTTTTGGTCATCCGATTCATGTGGAGGATACACACGTGCAATTGCTTTCAAGTAATCCTTGAAGTTTGCGTCGATCATTTTGTGTTCGTTTGTGATCGACGCCACATATACTCAGCAAGATACGAGTCAAATTGACCCTCCACATGGGCCGTGTGGCCTTTCAAATTTCTTTTGATCGCCGACCACGTTCCTTCAATTGCATTGGTGTGTGCACCGGTCTCGGGATCCTTAAAAGTCAGACTGTGATTGACTGTGAGATGTCTGTATCTCTCATCCGACAGACATTCGTAAGCCCTCCAACAGTCCGAAATTATCATGGTTCCCGGCAAAATCCATTCACGAATTACTGAAAGTAATTCCACTTTCGTTCTATTTGGCACCACACGGAAGAAACATTTTTTCGAATCTCTTTGCACGCCACCAAATACCCAGTTACCTTTCACTCTTTTTCCTTTGCCATATTTCATTTTTCCGAACAAACTTTCATCAATTTCCACAATTTTTCCTTCTCCTCCAAGTTTTGCGCTCTCATTTACACATGCAACCATACAAACCTCACGGCAAAACATATACTAATCCACCACTGTGTTTTTGTTAATTTTTAAATCATTCACTACAAACTCATTCATACTCTTGCCAAACCAATACCTGGTTCATCGCAAGATCACTCAAATACTCAATCTACTGTCACTAAACCACGTACCTTTTCTTACACTCCGGCAAACAAAGTGGGGATTCTCTTTCGACTGTACTCGACAACGCCATTCAAATCCATCAATCGTACCCTTTCGTTCAACCAAACGCATATCCTTTTTACACTTCGGACACTCATATCTGGAGGGAATTAATCCTTCTTTCATTACCCAATGTAGAACAGCCTTATTTCCTTGTTGTCCAAGCAAAAGAAAAAATCCTGTGGTTGCCTCGCTTTCATTGAATTTTCTTTCACACGCCATTCTAAGAACCGGTGCAAAATCAATCAAGCCTAAAATTGGAACACGTGGGGTAGAAAGTATGAGCAGGGTCGAACTCGACTTGTCGCAGCAGGGTCAAGGGCGAAAATGAACGATGTCCACTTTTCACCCGATTTGTTTGGTTGACCGGTTTTAGGGTTACCATATTTTAGCCACCGGACTGGACAATCTGGCAGGGTTGCCATATTGTAAACTTTATCGCCAAAATTTTTGTCGCCAAGCAGTGTGCTTGTCTAGGATCCACCCGATAATTGTATAGGAAAAAATCTGTTTTTAATATCCCGGTGAAAAAATTCAAGTGGTTAACATGATGAAGTGTAAGGATTTTAAACCATCTCCTCGCTTATTATGCTCTGACCACTTTGAATAATCTTGTTTTCAATACCAAACATTTTTAGAAATCGTCGCCAGCTCCATTCCTATACTATTTTTGTGTTCACAAAAGAAACTTCTGCTAAAAGGAATTTGGATAGATATCTACAGGAATGTAAATATTTTTTGTTTCTTTAAAGTTAAATTATGTAGAGAACATACATAAAAAGATAAATTATATTTAGTTAACTTAAATTTTAATTATTCTACTCATCTTCAGAGTAGTTAATAGATATTTCTGTTTTAAATTATCTAAAATAAAAACACAAGAATCGGATATGTAACCCTACATGTCGTATATTAAAACAAGTTTTTGTCTCTCTCTATATATAATGTATTATATATAGAGAGAGACAAATATGCATATATATATAATGTATTATATATAGAGACAAATATGCATATATATAATGTATTACTATATAATTTTATTCTTTTGGGAAACAAATTTCGAAAAGCATTCACTACAGAAATGAAAAAATATCTTAATTTACTAGATTCATTATTGTTTATACTTGAAGATAAATTAAAAACCATTTTCAAATATTAGAAATGCAAATTACCATTTACCTTTTTGTAAAGTTATAAGTAAAAAAGTTTCACTCCTAGGAGAGCCCACACCCTTGGCGCAAATTACGTTGGTTGGCGATAATTGCGCCATCTTGGTAACCCTACTTTTAACCACTACATATGGCAACCCTAACTATTTCTAGCATTTTCGTATTTTGTGGACGCGCATTTCGAATTTCATTTTGTCGTTGGGCTCCGGGCTGGCTGCGTGTGTGAGGAAATATACTTTAGAATTTTTTACTTTGTTGAATGCGAAAGGTAAGAAAGAATTGATTGAATGGTGTATGAAGGAAGGATTGATTGCTTCGAGTTATGAATGTCCTAAATGTAATGATCGGCATGATGTAACATGGTCGGCAATAAAACGCTTTCTTCGAAATCGTACCAGCCACGCCGAATGTATGTTCGACCATTACCTTGCAGAATAAATATGGCGGCGCTCACAAAATCATTCGCTTAGCGATGAGACCTTTAAAGCTTTTTAAAATCTGTTGTTACGCTGTGCACTCCACTTGGAAAAGATCAGCAGTAAGAACGTAAGTGCTGTTTTTATATTTTTCATCTTAAAAAATGTTTAATTTCTGTATTGTTTACATATATTTTCCATTACGCATCTCACTATATTCCCTTGCCGCCATTGTCGGTTCCGCTTGGCACCATCTTGTTCTTGCTTGGCCCTTTTTTTGGTTTGTCGCCAAGGGTGTGGGCTCTAGTAGGATTTTACTTTTAAAAAAATTATGCAACATTTTTAAAGCCTTTATTCGCAGCACCATTTTAGCAAAAAGATATTTTTTGAGAATTTCATTCTGAATGTGGCAAAAAATTAAGACATTAAAATTTTTTAATTAAATTGTGTATATTATGGAAGATAAATTTATGTATATATATATATTGAATATAAAAGTCCTGTTCTCTCCTGCATGGTCAAAATGTCATTTTTGAATTCATAATTCTTTTACACAAAAAAATAAAAACTATAAAATATTTGTGTGGTGTATTATTGTTATTGTGGTTATTATGTAGTATAGGGAACTCTCTTAACACAACATCTGTTTTTCAGAATTTGAATGGCATAAATTTGTCACACAGATGTACAATTTTTTTTACTATGGATAACATTTATTGGTATTTGCACAAGGGTTATCAAAATGTAAAATTCATTAATTTTGATAAGTTTCACATATAGACTATACACATATTATTGAAGTATAGCACAATTTTTATTGAAGAAATCTATGCAACCCCAGCTGAAATGTATTAAGCATAAGAATACTCTGGATTTTAATTTAGTATTAAAGTCTAAAAGGTTCATCTGTATTGATACTAACCTGCTTATAAATTTAAGACCTGAATAAATTTGTTGTATTGAGTTATTTACAAATATTGACCCAAGAAGTGTACTTAGATCAATTCTATGATATTTATCAGTAATTAAGATCATGAAACCAAATATGATTTTACATATAGACATTTGATTCTGTAGGATATTTACTTTCTAAAAGCAATAGAAATATTCGAAATTTTGGAGCACTTGTATATTATAATATAGACTCTCTAATTTCTTAAAATCATAAAACCGCCAAATGCTATGAAATACAACCAATAGTGGTAACTGTTCATGATCATGTTTGAACACAGTATAATTATAGTAATATAGTTTTTTTTAAAATTCGGATGTCTTTTTGATTGGCAAAATTAGTTGGCAGCTTATTATGTATGTTCCAAATTTTGGAATGGTATGAGTACTGATTTAGCATTTCTTAGACAAACTTTGAAGTAATTAATTTTATATTTGAAGTTAATATATTTTCAAACATGAAACTTTAGAGCAAGACTTCTGAATCTATTTTCTTAATGTTTCATTTTAATTTTTTTTAGTATAAATATAATTATGTATAAAAGAATACTTTAGATGCATAATCAGTGATAACAAAATAACATGTCAATACATTAATCCAAATAAGTTTAAGTTTGGATGAACTGAAGTATATTTAACACTATACATACAATAACTGGTAGAAATAGGTATGCATTAAGTGTTGGTATGTTCACCCATTAAAACAGAAGATAATGCTTTGTATATTTTAAAGGAACAGATTGTAGGAATTTTGTAATTAGTGTGAAATTCAAAAAAAAAATTCTTTGTCAATTTTATTTTGATGTAGTATATGCGATGTAAAGATTTATTAATAAAAATAAAAATTAATGTAAGGAAAATTGGGGTGGTTTAAAAATAAATATAATAAGCTTTAGTATTTAATATGTAATTTTACAGGTATGATAAACAAATGTTATACAAATGTTTATTGTACTTGAAATTTTATTGTACATGAAAAAAATTGCATCGAAATATTTTACAAAAAATAGTTACATTGCCATTTTATATGTATGTTTGTTTGTTTTTTATTTCAAACTTCTTTCTATAAGTTCCATGATTTAAGTATTCTAATTTGTTTTATGTAAATTCAGAAAGTTGATTGTATAGATTTAAGATCTGAAATTTTAAAGTTCTTGGGATATTTCATTTAATCTGGTTAGTTAGTCAGTTAGATCCTCTATTTGTCCTTATAGTATAGTGTTACATTCATAGAGTCTATTTTATTTACTTATAGTGTATTCATGTAATGTTAAAATTAAGTGTCAATAAATAATGTATATTAAAATGAGTATGATTATTGAATAAAACTGTGCGATAAGAATTTTCTGTTTTAATATATGAGAAATTTTCATGAAAACAATGTAATTTGTTCTACTTTAAAATACTTTTATTAAAAAGCCTATTACTTTAAGCATGCTTTTTAATTTATTTTTAAAAAGTCAAGTTCATTTCTTTCTGAATGTTAGAGACAGGCATTTCTAAAAAAAAATTCAAACCTTTTGAAGGGTAATAACTACAAAGGAAGTCAATCTATAAAACATATCAAATGTTTGTTTATAATGAGATTATTTCAGATATCCCAAACCTTTAAATGATGTAAAAAAACAATTTCATTTCCATCACAGAAGAATTCCTAATTATTAATCAGAAACTTTCATTATTAACCAACTATTATTTTATACATTCTGCTCTCAAAAAGTATAAATCTCTTGTTAAACATTAGAAATAGGTATGAAAGTTTTTAAATAAACAAAAATATATCCATGTCATTGACAAATCTTATTATAAATTCATTTCCAAAATTATATTTACTTGCATTTCCTGTTTTTGAATGTTCCATACTCTTCTATGAAAAATTATAGAGATAGTATTTCTAAAAACATTAAATATTTGTTGCTGGTATTTACTAAGAGAATCAGATAATAAAAGGTATAAACATTAACATTTCAAAATGGGACCATTTCATATCTGCATATTTCTTATAAATTACACTATTTTATGAATTTATGAGGAGTGATACACTATATATACCAATAAGTAATTGTATACATATGAGAAGTTTTCCAAATTCAATGATCTCAATTCTATACTGTAAATCATTTTGGTGCATAAATAAACATAATAAACTACATGAAAACAAAGGACTTATTATTAGGATGCTAAAAAATAATCTAGAACTATTAATAAATATATAAAACACCGCAAGAAGCTACCGGCTTCGCACACTAACACCTAATGAGACAAATATACTAAACTGAAACAAAAATTATGCTAAAAAGTTACAAAAAAATACTTCATACCTAATTATTAAACAAGGATAATGCAAAAATAAATAAAATTTCAGAAATAAGCTTCACACACAAGAAGTAAACATATCAAGCATACGAAATTTACACACTGATTCAAAACGTGGGAAAATTGGCTATCCTCGTCACGTGATTTCGACTAGGCGTCTCAATGTCTGTGAATCAACCTCATTGGCAACAAAGTACTTTGTTTCATATAAAGGTGCCAATAGGTTGCGATAGTAGGTAAGTACCCAACTAGAAGATGTTAGTATATTGCATATTAATACCTAAAAATGAAGGAAACACTAGAACTTTGAACCATTTTGAATGTTAGGTAACATTTTCATTTTTTGAGATTATTTTTTTATATTGAAGTTTTCTTTTATAATCTTTTAGGAAAGATGTGGCCAATTGTATTTGGAATGGGTTCTGGTTTTGGAATGGGATTAGCTAATTGTCAACATGCATTTCGGGATCCTCATTTAACAAAAATGTTAAATTACAAGGTTTGTAACAGAAATTAAGTTTAAGCATCAACATTAAGTAAAATTTTCAGTTTTAATTTATTCATTGCATACTTATATTCCATTAAAAGATTATTATAAAAAATTATGGAGATGTTTGTACATAAATGTGTTAAAAATACGTATTTTAATTACAGGTATCCCTTCTATTGTATAATTTCTCTCTTATTCTATAAGAGTTTCAGAAATCCCCAAATAGCACCACATCCCGTTTCACTCTAAAAAAAAGAAAAATAAGCAAATAAAATTAGTTTCAAGCTACTAGAATATGCTCTAGGTCATCTACAGAATTTAACTCATTCTAATATTACATTAGAATTTTTGCAATTAACTATTACTTTGTTGGTCCAACTTTGATATCAAGATATCTTATGTACCTTTAAAATGTGCTACACAAGATTTTCATTTCACAGGATTTTTTAGATACAATTTATTTGAAATCAGTTGATAGAATGAAAGCTAGGAAAAAGTTATTGTTCAAGTTCAATATCAAATAATGTTCACGTTCGCAATTCATTTGTTATTGCATTTCAAAAATTCATTTCGATTTCATTCATAAAAAATGGAATAAATAAGTTCTTACCTGACAGAAGTTGTGGCGATTACATTGATATGACCAGTCGGATGGAGGGACAAACATTTATTTGCAAATAAACAAGACAGACAGGAATACTATATACACTTGAAAGCAAGCGACTGCAGCGCTGCTGAACTAGTTACAACACACTCCTCATTCAAAATCTGCTACAATTTCAAAATACACATTACAAGTAATTCAACAGATACAAATTCAAAACAACTACTTAACTAAGAAATCATTCATTAAGTTCAAGGTTATGTAACAATTGTACAGGTCTTTTAATAATTGAATTTTTTTTTTCTTGCAAGAACGTATTTTACCATCCCTGCCAGGAAATACATCAACTTTACCTAGTTTCCAAAAATGTCTAGGAAATTTTTCATCATTAATTAGTACAACATCATCAATTTTAAACTCTTCAATTTCGCCTGTAGGTTTAACACAATGAGCAGATTTAAGCATGAAAATATCTTTTGGCGATTTTGTCCCAAACATATTAAGTAATCTTTTACAATAATTAAACCTTTTAATGAGAACTTTCCCGTTGGATAAATTAGAATCAAAATTAAGCCTGGCAGATGGTAGACTATTCACTCTACGTCCTAAAATCATATCGGATGGAGTAAGAGGTTCAGGTTCATTAAATTCAAAAAAATATATGCAAGAGGGAGAGAGTTAAGCACCTCCCCTTCAATTTCAATTAAAAGAATCTCCAACTCATCGCAAAATAAAGTTGCAAAAGTATCTCTCTGTACTAATTGAATCCAAAATTTTTCAGCGCCATCGATTTCTTCTGTTAATTCGTTGGATCGTTTATTTAATCTATTGCGAATGTTATGCCTAAAACGAAGCACCCGACTAATAACTCGCCATAGTTTCTGCAAGTTGCTAAATTTGCTTAAATTAACCACTGAGGCTGTGTTTAATTCACATGCAAATGTAAATACTTGTTCTTCGGATTCACTTGGGTAGGTTGAAGAAAAGTCACAATTCAATTTTTTCAGCCAGTTGTTTTCCGTCGTACAAAGCCACTGAGGACCATGCATCCAAAGTTGGCTGTTAATAATGGTCTTGAGATTCTCTCCATGAGAAACATTTGCTGGATTTTCTCTCCCACTGCAATGATGCCAATCAGATGGATTGGAATTTGATTGGATTTCTATTACCCTATTCGAAACAAATTGCTTGTAATTTGAAGCTTTTCCCTTAATCCAATGGAGAGCAATAGAAGAATCACTCCAAAGGAAAAATCTCGAAATAGGGAATTTAAATTTTGATGTTAAATATTTCAAAATTATCAAGGCTAAAACTGTTCCCAAAAGTTCCAATCACAGAAGGGTTAACTTTTTAAGAGGAGAAACTCTGCTCTTAGCAGTTATAAATCTCGTGTAAATATCAACATTTGCAGTGACATAACGAAAATATGCTACTGCTCTAAATGCTCTGGGACTTGCATCACAGAATTTATGTACTAATTGCAAATCCTTACCCTCATCTAAAGGATATGGAAAATATTTTCTTTCCAAGGTTAAGTCATTTAGAGTACAAACTTGAGAGCACCAAGTCTCCCATTTTTTCTTTAACTCTGTGGGCAATTCTTCATCCCAGCTGAGACCGTATCTCCAAATTTCTTGCATTAAGCATTTGATTATTAACACAAATGGGGGAAATAAAACCTATTGGATCAAAGATTTTTGCTGTTGTTTTTAGAACACAGCGTTTCGAATTCTTTAAATTTTTAATTAACTCAAGCAATGGTTGTGCATCTAATTTAAATGTATCATTGTTTAAATTCCAAATAATTCCTAAAACCTTTAAAGAATGCTCACCCGCTTCACCTATACCGTTTTCATTCCATAATTTTCTTAATTCCTTCAAATTAGTTTTAATTTTCTTAAATTCATATTAGCATCTTTAAGAATTTCTATTGCGTTTTTTGAGAGATTGATAGTTTTATTAACGTATTCAGATGAACCTGTGATCAGGTTGTCAACATATAAGGAAGTATTTAACATTTCAAAAGTTTCTCTATAATCTTCCTTATATTTTCGTATACGGAATTTAATCGTCGCAGCAAATACAGAAGGACTCAAGGTCACCCCAAACGATACACAATTCATTCTCATTATTTTGTAAGATTTGGCATCTCCATCATTTGGAAACCAAAAAATCTTAAATAATCGCGATCTTCCTTGGCTATTCCAATCGTTAAAAATGCCCTTTGAATATCACTACAAAACGCATGTTCATATTGACAAAATTACATCTGTTATTCGGGGATTCAAAGGTGGGCCCGCATATAGGCAGTCATTCAAAGATTTAGTCTATACCTTTCGAAGATCCATCAAAAACCATTCGAACTTTCGTCGTTTCTTTATCTTTTCGAACCGCAGCCGAATGAGGCATATAATAAGTATTAGTTTCAAAATGTGATGAACATTCCTCAACAATATTTTCTTTTTAATTTGATCTTTAACAATATTTATGTATTCATTATAAAGCCAATTATTGTCTTTCATTTTTAGATTTAAATTATCAAATCTGCGCTTTGCCCAAATCTGTGCTGGGTTTGCAGGGATGAAAGAAGCATCGCATGTCAGTTTGGAGTGTTGGCCCTTACATTTGCTGCAAACCCTAGCCTTCATACATGCCCGAAATATATGACCTTGCGTGAGACATAAATAACAGATGCCGTTTTTTCTAAGAGATAATTTCCTTTCCTCGATTGATTTCGGACAAGAATCGGAACTATGGTCATTTTTATTATCAGTTCCTAAACAAAATACACACTTATTTACATTGACCACAAATGTGGAGGTCGTTGAGATATTATAACTATTTTTATTTTTTCCATACGTTGAATCTGCGTTATATTTATTAAACTTACTCTGTTTGTGATTCTGTTTTTCGTTATAATAATTTCTAGTTTCCTTTCGGATATTGGAATCATAAGAATTAAATTCTTTAGTTAAATGCTCATTTTTCTCGCGACATTGAATTTCTATTTTTAAGAAGTTTAATAAATCAGAAATCATATTCTCCGTTTGACCGTATGATTTTCGGGTGAACTCTAATGATAAATCCCGCGGAATAGATTTTAAAATTATTGGATACAATAAGGAACTATAAGTGTCCGGATTTACCCTACAGTTTTGTAATCCTCGAATATGGATTTCACGTTCAGAATATAGTTTTCGCAAGCTCAAAATGTCATCTGATTTTCGCACAGGATTTAAATGTAATAATTTAGACATATGCGAATCAATAATTAAATCTTTTCTACCAAATCTCTCTTTAATTATGTTTAATGCGATTGTATAGTTATTTGCACTTAAAGTTAAACCTCTAATTGCTATTTCAGCTTCATCAATTAAGTAAGATTTTAAATAATTAAATTTCTCAACGTCACTTAAATTTGAGTTATTGTGAATTGCTGCTTTGAATTGGGCAAAGAAATCACTAAATTTTAAAATATTTCCGTCAAATTGTGGGATTTGCAGTTGAGGGAGTTTTAAACTTGAAAATTGTTGTTCGCTTCAAGATCTTGTATTAGATGTGTTTCTCGACTCAGTTTCTCTTTTGTTTAATATTTTATTGGCGCACACTTTACAAGTTATTATTGAATCTCGGTATTCTTGTTGTTTTTCTATTTCCTTTTCTAGGTCGTCCATATAAGTAAGAATCATGATATCTTTGTCAACATTCTCAAGTTGTTTTTCTTTATCAATTAATTTTTCTAAAAGTTCTTCTATTAAATCGCTTGATGCATTTTCCTTCTCAATTTTAATTGATTTCGATAATTCTGTTGCCTCTCTTCTGACAGGTGTTCAAATTTTTCTTAGAACTTCGATATCTATTTTGTATAAATTAAATTTTCAAATTCAAATACTGTTTGCAAGATTTCAAATACACTAACAGTTCGCAATTTTTATCTAAAAGTTGGTTCCCGGGTTTCAGCACCAAAATAATGTTCAAGTTCAATATCAAATTCGTAATTCATTGGTTATTGCATTTCAAAAATTCTGTTTGATTTTGTTCATAAAAAAATGGAATAAATAAGTTCTTACCTGTCAAAAGTTGTGGCAACTACATTAATACGACCAGTCGGATGGAGGGACAAAGGTTTATTTACAACGCAAACACGACAGACAGGAATATTATATACACTTAAAAAAAAGTGACTTCAGCACCGCTGAACTAGAGTTACAACAGTTATCAACTAAACCTTGTGTTGAAATAATCACTTTCGATAAAAGAAAAAGGTCTTCTCTAAATGTGTGTTGGAAAATGGTATTATCAATGTCAGTATTGCTTGAATCTGCTGAAAATGGGATTATGGAGATATTAGATAATTTCTTGCTAAATTGATAGATAATAGTTTTGTGAATATGGTCATTATAAAGGTTACTGAAATTGACAAAGCACATTTAAACTATCAATTCAAAAAATGACTGCTCTGTGGAAGATTGCAAGGTTATTAATTTTGTTCTAAAATGTCAGAACTTAATGAAAAATCTTGGAATTATTTTTTGTGACTGATCTACCATCAACTAAAATTCAAAAGAAAGATTATTTTTAATAGAAAGGGAATGTATTTTTGCAAAATGCATGCTAGATTTATTACGAACTTGTTTCTGTCGGCAAATCCACAAATATCTGGTTTTCAGTGTAGAAGGTACAAAAAATTCTAAGAAATGAATTTTGTAAATGATATAGTTTAACATAAAAAATGCTCTCAGCTTACAATGGTAAACAGTTATGAATAAATTTTATTAAATAAATTTGAACCAATATTGGGAAAGAAATTTTTTACTTCATATATATCTTTAAATTTTTTTAAAAAATATTTAATTTATGTAAAAAAAAAGGTTTTCAAGTGCATCCACGCCTGTTTTGTCTTGGCTGTTAGTCTTGTATAACAGTTCCATACTACATAATATTTTATAGCAATCTGTTCTATCATGCTATATAGATGGGATACCTGTATTTGATATTAAATAAAAGCGGAGACTTCAAATCTAAAAAAAATGGAACTTGTATATAATTAATACAGAGTTTAATGACACTGATTTGTACAGTATCAAAAATGAATTTTTATTTGCTGCAAGAGATAGTTTCATGTTAACAAATTATAAAATGAAATGCTGTTTTATTTTATTGTTATTGGTTTTAATTAAATACAATATTATGTTAATTTATTTTTAAAAAATGCATTATCTTAAACTATAGAATATATATATATATATATATATATATATATATATATATATATATATATATATATATAAAATGTTAAAAATTTGTAATTAAACTTATAACTCTTAATTATCTGTATTTTCATTTCTTAAATGAAAAGTTAATATTGCCAAAAACAAATTTGGCAATGGCATTCTGATTCTGTTTTCTTTATGAGGCTTAGTCCTTGACATAGTTAAAAAATAAATTGTTTTAAATAATTTTACTGTGATAATTTTTGAGATTTTAATTAATCCATTTGTTAATAAAATTTTTTGTATTTTCCTAAAATATTTCCAAATTGATTGAAACTTAATTATTTTTCAGGCCTTTTGCATGTTATTGTTTGATTTATCATATTAAAGATTACCTTTTTCATGTTTCATGAAAGTTTTCATCTAGGGGAAAATTTTAATTTAAAAATATAATATTCAATAACACTGGATCAAACAATGTAAAATCTAAAATGTTCTATGTGTATAATCTGTTTGGAATATTCTTGTGTCTGTTATTCCAAGAAGTGATTGTATGTATATTAGGGGTCTCTTCAACTTACAATAAAATTCCATTCCATCCATTAACATGTCATAAATTGGATTTACATGTTCATCATTTTCATTTTAACAAATCTTAAAATTTAAAATACAAACTTAAACTATGTATACATAATGTAAATTTAATTCGTAATGTGAAAAGCATGTAATACATTATCTGACCAATATTGTTATCATTCTTTACTTATTTGTTGTGATCATAAATTAAGGAGGTGTGTTATATGTAGAATTTCAAATAAATTTTATATTTAATTTTCATAACATATATATACCTGTATGCTAAGTAGGTACTAAAAAAGAAAAGATTAATAGGATATCCTAATACTTTTTCAAGAAATTCATGAATGTTCATGTGTTTTTTATTCAACTTTTTTTTTCCTTTTTAGTTAAAACAGAAAGAAGGGCAAAAATCTGAAAGTGCAAAGCAATCATGAATCATTTTAATTGTTAGAATTTTAGCAATCAATTGTATTATAGATATACTAATTGTAATAAATCATATTTGTTTGGATCTTTTTGTTCTTTTTCTAAATTATTTTGTTTATTAATAAATTTTTCCAAAGTATTTTGAATTTATATCTGTCTTCCTTTCTTGTTGTATATGAGTATATAAAACATTTATTAAAGCTTTGTTATAAAAGTTGACTAACTTACAAGATGAGTTCTAAAAAAGTTTATTTTTTAGAACTCATCTTGTAAATATTTCTTATCTGTTACCAGTAATATTCAAATCAGGTTTCAGGCTCAGATCTTGAATCTGCCAAAACTGATTTTAGGGAATTATGGGAGCTGCAGTTTTTAAGTAGAATTAATATTCTCATGTGAAGCCCTGAAAGCTAGGAGAGTGATATCAGATTGGAAATAGGGTCTCTGATTTCCTAATCTTTTTCTCTTCCCAGGGAAATACCGGGACATATCAGTCATTCCTGGAATGCATCTAAATTTTGGAAACTAAAAAGAACTTATTTTTAATTGGTATCAATTATAATTATGTAAAATGATACACAAAAATTCCAAAATTGATACTCATTTTTTTGAGCTAAAAATGCAAATAAAATGTTAATTATTAATTTTTAAATATGATTTAAGAAAAAAACTTAAGCAGTCTACACTTTTTTTGATTGATTGTTGATATAGAAACAATGTTATAATTAAAGGTTTTGTGAATTTAAAATCTCAAAAAAAAAAAAAAAAAAAGAATTTCACACTAAAAAAGTAACTATTAAAATTAGTTCTTATTACTGACTCGTGCATGCATTACCTACTAATTTTATAATGTTGCTAATAAGAGAATAAATATTGATACAATTACTTGAAAATTTATTTGCTGCTGGAGTAACAATCACGTGTGTTAAAAATATTGATTATTATATTGAGGAAATTTTATTTGTATAACTGATTTTTTGTTTATGGAATTACTGTATTTTTTTACATAAATGTAATTAAATATTAATTTAAGAATCTCATGCAAAAGTTTGATTAAGATTGTATGATAAGGAAATTTGTAAGACTTTAATAATTTTCTTCCCCATGTAGTTTGGGGTTCATTCCCTTCCTCAAACTCCTGATTCAATTAAATAGCTTAGTAAATATCCAAGAAAAATATTAAATAACAGTTTTAAATATTAGTATTTGTTATCCACTTAAATAAAAAAAAATTGGGACTTTATCAGATTGTTCATGTTGGTAGACCATGAAATGACGTTCCTTTAAAAACTAAATTTTCATTACTGATGCAATGATCAACAAATGGACAAGAACTGGCCTGGACAAATAGTTCTATAAATTTACTCCCCACCCTTACATGGACATTACACTTTCTCTTATTGCACTTTTACCCTCTGCTGGGGATTTTAACAAACATTTCTCTTTTCATGTTTGGCGTCTACGGTCTAGCTGTAGCAGCGTGGTCGGCTAAAATTTATATTAGGGGTCAAAATCCACAGTTCAGACCAAAACAGCTATCTCACTAATTATTTCAGCCATGTGTCACTCCTGGGAGTACAAAAAGTATAAAAATCTTGTAATTTCCCTGAAAAGAAACCCTAGTTGGAAATCATCTTCTAATTGAGGCTTTGATTATAAATTCTGAGCTAATTATCCTCTGTAGCTCTAAAGAGCCTGTTAATTCAAACTAAATCTAATTTTACTGTTAAAGATCAGAAGAGGAAATTATTTTTAAATTATTCCATCCTTATTTTAAGTAAAATGAAGGCAGAGGTTCAAATATATCAATAAATTATATGTAAATGCTCAGATTTTGAACTATACATTCAGTATTGTAGTTTTGTATTTTATGCTTTTTATCTGTCTAAAGAATGTCATCCAGGACTTCTCAATAGGTACTTCATGGCTTTGACAAATATTTATATTGCAGCATGTATTTTTTTCCCTTTGCCTCAAACATTGCAAAACATGAAAAAAGTATGCATTAAGTTTAGTGCATTAGAATTCTGCATTGAATACCAAAAAAGTTTATTAACACATTTTCAAAATCTGTTTTTGTACTCGGTGGATTTCAGTCTAGTCTAGATGTCAATACATTATAAGAATGAAAAGATTTCGCATATGAATTATTTGATTTACTCATTAAAATGTATGCCACAGGAAAAGTTTGAATTTGACAAGCATTGTGTAAAACTGTGGGAATTGTGTAAAACTTTCCATCAACAAATTAGTGCTGCTTGCATAAAGTATTCAATTTTTCATTTGTTCCAAAAGTTGACATGTAGTAGAAACGAACATTTGTCTGCAATCTGGCAAGATTCTCTGAAATGACAGATTCAAGAGAGTTTTTGGATTTCCAAAAACTGATTCAGCTTTCCATCAAAATCTCCATTTTACAGGAAATTTTTTTCAAGGTGTGGGAATTCGATCCAAAAAAAGCGTGTGTGTGAAAACGATTCCTCCACACGACTCAGCATATTTCATGTTATTACTATACAAGAATGCGATAATTCGAAAAATGTTTAATGGGAATTGATGCATAATCCCTAAAGTGGTCGTTACCTGATTTTACTCGTCGCTATTATTATGTTTGTTCAAAAGTAAATTAGATTTATATATAAAGGAGAAAGACTACTTTCTCTTATCACAAATCCGAGACCCACAGACTTGAAATTTGGCAAGCATGTTTCTATTGTAGAGTAGATTCGCTAAGAACGGGTTTTACTGAAATCGACTGTAGCCGGGAAGGAACGTATGAGGCCAGTGCCGGTTTAAGCTCATTTCGAGCCCTGGGTGCAAAAGGTCTACCAGCCCCCTTGGCAATGGCGGCTCGAAATCTATAACCGGAGAATCCGGTTAAGTACAGCCTGGCTGCCCGCCCCAAGCACCCATGGGTTAAATTGGCACTGACGGGGGCATATAATTGAAGGGGGTCATTTTCGAACTATTAGACCAGGGGTTAGCAAACCGCGGCTCTTTGTACAGACGGTTGTGGCTCTTCAGATTTCTACCTCTATGTATTATTAAAGAAAATAATTATGTAAAACAAAAAAAAATGTCCAATTACTTTTTAGCCTAATAATTACGTATTGAAAAAATGCCATGTATTAACATGCACATTTGACTGGTGTAAAACAGTTACATCTAAATTTTTTTTTCCCGTTAACAAAGTACCGGGTGGGCAAAAAGTCCGTAAAAACTTTAAAAATTCATAAAATCAGGAGAAATGAACGAAAAAAAAACTGTTTGCGGGATCAGCATTAGTATGTCACGGGATTTTTTTTAAGCTAGAAAAAAAAATTCGAAAATCATCCGGTAGGTGGCGCTGTTACAGGCGTCTGTGGTGGAAATATGCAAATTAGACGGCTATAAAAACCTTTGCTGTCAATGAATCCACATTCATTCCACAATTGCAAACAGTGAATGTGAACAAGAATGCTCAATGCACCGGATAAAGCTTTGTTGGTGAAGTTATTTTACATGAACCAGGAATCAGCGACCATTGCCTTGCGTAAATTTCGAGTTCAGAAAAATGTGAAGAGTGGAAAAGGCCCTTTAACACCTGCAGGTCTCTTAAAGCTTGTTAAACGTTTTGAGGAAACTGGAAAGTTGGAGGATCGAGCACGAGCCGGACGACCATGCTTGAAAGAAGCACGTGCACCCTGCATTGCTGTCGAAATGGAAGCGATTGCGTCCGAAGCAGCTTCAGGGACCAGCAGTGCTCGTGAAGCTGCCAGACGATTGGGCTTACCACCATCATCTGTCCGCAATATTCTTCGTCGAATCCTCCAGCTGTACCCATACAAATTGCAATCGTGCCATGAACTTTTGCCAGCAGATACCGCACAGAGGGAAGCATTTGCGAAGTGGGCCTTCTCTAAAATGGAACAGGATCCCACCTGGGTTTTTAACATCTTGTGGACAGATGAAGCTCATTTCTCGCTTCATGGTGACGTTAATAACCATAACTGTCGCATTTGGGCGACCTCTAATCCACGTGAGTATACACAGAAGCCATTGCATTCCCCAAAAGTGACAGCATGGTGTGGTTTCACGGGTTCATTTATCATAGGACCCTTCTTCTTTGAAACGCAGTGCGCAGTAAATGGATGGATAACGGAAACGGTAAATGCTCAGCGTTATCTAACGCTTCTGCGGGAGACTGTCGTGCCATGTTTAATTCAACGAGGTCAGATTTCGAATGTCACGTTCATGCAAGATGGAGCAACCAGTCACACTGCTAACCCGGTTAAGGCATTCCTGATACAGACGTTCGGGGAAGACAGAATCGTTAGCAGGCACTGCAGGTACCCATGGCCTCCTCGGTCTCCAGATTTAACACCGGCAGACATCTGGTTGTGGGGATATTTGAAATCTCGCGTGTATCTATCCGGTCCATCAAGTCTGTCGGAACTGAAAGATGCGATCCACAGAGAAGTATCCTCCATACATCCGGACATGTTGCACTCTGCCGTTGCTGGATTTGTCACTCCTCTGGAATGTCTTCTCCCCTGTAGTGGTGGTCATGTGGAACATATTCTGGTGTAATAACGTTGTGAAAGTTTTATGTTCATTAATTATGCATTGTTTCTTTGATTTGCGTACATCAGCGCCACCTACCGGATGATTTTCGAATTATTTTTTTTTTCTAGCTTTAAAAAATCCCGTGACATATTAATGCTGATCCCGCAAACAGTTTTTTTTTTCGTTCATTTCTCCGGATTTTATGAATTTTTAAAGTTTTTATGAACTCTTTGCCCACCCGGTACTTTGAAAAACAGTGAAAATATTACACTGCTGGACAATTGCTAAGGACGGATAACACTATCATCCATAGCAACCACAAAATGAAAGGAAGCAAAATGTGGAAAATTAGAATAAGTGCGGGATATTAGTAAGAAGTATGAGTATGCAAATTTTTTTCCACGTCTGTTCATCACGTGATAGCGTTCATAAGAGCTTTAAAGGTTTTGACGCGTGTGGACAGTTGTTGTTTCAAGTCAAAGTTTTACAGGAAAGATTTAATAGACGAACTTAAAATTTTTGGCATGTCTTCCCGACATCACATCGTCACTTGACCATGGTTCAAAATTACGTGGTCCGTCGCCAAAAGCCCTCGTGCAGCTGAACAGTGCGACGTTTAATCTTCACTCACTCACTCCCGACATCACATAGATGATTTTATGCGTGGCCGAATTATTGGAAAGATCGAAGAAGGGCGAAAAATAACAGATGTTGCCAGGGAGTTCGACATCGCTCACAGCGTTGTTTCACGGCTGTGGAAGTCATTTAAAACTACTGGAATGTGTAGTAGACGGCATGGGGGAGGTCGTGTTAGAAGTACGACGCCTGCAAAAGACAGATATATCGTCCTATCAGCAAAATGGAACAGGCACACCACAGCTCAGCAGGTGGCAAATCAGTTTCTTGCTGCCTCAGGAAAGCAGATCTCCCGAAAAACTGTTGCCAGACGTTTGAGGGGAGGAGGACTATACGCACGCAGACCTGTTGTGTGTGTCCCATTGACCAGACAGCACCGTACTGCCCGTTTGCAATGGTGTCGTGAGCATCACAATTGGACTGAAAAGGACTGGGCATACTTACTATTCTCAGATGAGAGCAAGAGTGGTACTGCTTATCGTCCAGAAAATATACAGGAAAAGGACCGATATCCGACATGCAGTATCATGGTGTGAGCCTGCATCATGATCAATGGCCGCATGCGCCTACATGTGGTTGCGAATGGGACTATGACGGGCCAACGATACATTGATGAAGTTCTACTTCCTCATGTTCGTCTTTTCCGTGGTGCTGTCGGTGATAAATTTGTTTTTATGGACGACAACGCGACATGTCATCGAACACTCGCTGTTCAGGATTGTCTAGACAGCGAGGGTATTCAACGTCTCGTATGGCCAGCGCGTTCTCCAGATCTAAACCCCATTGAAAATGTGTGGGATGCTTTGGGGAGGCAAGTTGCTGGGCGAAACTATCCTCCGACAAACAAGAACACCCTCATCCGTGCATTCACAGAGGAATGGGATAAATTGCCTCAACAGCTGCTGGATAATGTTGTGCAAAGTATGGTATGACATGTGGAATGTTGCATCACACTCCACGGTGGACATATCCCGTACTGATACCTTTCTTTAAGGTGCCTGATGACTTTTAGATGCATTGTTCCATTTCTCCGTACGCAGATCAAATGAACATTTTTTTTCTTTCAGATGTTTCACAGCTTTTGTACTTTCCAGAACAATAAATATTCTTTATTCTAATGTCTGAACAGTGTGGCAACTATATTTTATCCTACTAGGCCTCATGTCTTGCTTAATGTTATGCTACATAGCAATTTGTGATCCGTCCTTAGCAATTGTCCAGCAGTGTATAATTACTTCTAAGGCAGTAAAAGTTCAACTTTTTGATAATTTTTAACCATGGTCAAGTGACGAGGACGACACTTGAGCTTTCTACAGATTTAACGTGCATCGCTTCCTTACACGGCGGGTCTTTAGAGGTACTGGGCTCGATCCCATGACACGCCAACCACTATCCGATATTTTGACCACTGGGCTACCGTGGCCCCATTAATCACCAAATTGCCCTCAATGAAAAAAAACTACTAGAACTTATATTTTAATCAAATAAAGACTAGCCCACTAAGTACTGATAACCCACTGCTCTCATCAGTATATAATGTATATCGATAGTTATTACAGCATAAGTTTCGAATTTTGTTTTTTGTATTGAATTTACTATTAAATTCTTTAAAATGATATAAAATACTTATCATTTTGTGCAACGTAACGTTTTCTATAAGCATACAAACATAAAAAACATACCAATTTTTAAAAAGTCTACAATTTTAGCCACCACTGTATATTTAAAACTTTTTACAGCTTTTTCTAACATAAATACAAAGAAGATTTCTGAATAATTTAGCGTAAATTTTAGAGGGTGATATACAGGTTGGGGGAAAAAGCAATACTGTTTTTTTTTAGAACACAAGGTAATGTAAAAATCAACCGTTTACAGAGTTCTGACAATATGGGTTTACTAATAAAATAATTCGTCGATGATTTTAATTAATGTGCTGCATAAATAGAATGCAAAAATAATTCAATACATTCAAGTTATATTATTTTGTAGATCATGTTTTTGCAACAACTAAAAAGATTTTTTTTTTTTTTTTTGCCATGAACTGTTAACTTTTTGAACCAATTACGTTAAAAATAAACAAGCGTTTTTTCACGTGAAGAAATTAAATTTGTTACTTAAATAATTAAATTAGAGAAAAAAATTCTGAAAATGGGGAGGGGGTATCTCTTTGAAATGTGTCCTTGAAACTAATCGCAGTTGAATGAATGCTCATAAAGGCACAAACTTGACGTTGACAGTGGCGCACACAGGAATTTTTCAAGGGGGTCCGGGGTCGAAAGTTCACCATTCTTGTATCATGCTCCTTTTGATTTTGTCGATTTTCGAGAACAAAACACAGTAAAAACTAATTATTGAATAAATAATTAGCATTAATTAATAAAATTAATCATTAATAACAAATACTTAATTAAATTTTACTTACCATATACTTAGAATTATAATCAATCGGAAAAAAAATCAAGGGCTTTGGGGGTCCGGACCCTAGGATCCCCCTTGTGTGCGCCACTGGACGTTGATATGTAAATATATGCGAATCTTATCTCGATAATTTCTTATTTAAATAACTTGGCATGATTCCAGACTGGTTCTCTGAAAGAAAAAGCTGTTTCTTCCTTTTGAAATAGACTAAAATACTAAAAAAATGCTAGAATCACAAAAAAAAACCAAATAATTCTCCGGCATATTTGTGTATAAAAGTAAAAAGTTTCACTTTTATTTTGTTATTTTGATAATATTTTCAAATTATTTATTATCTTCACTTAGAATTCAGAGCCCAGATTTTCCTTCAAATTTCATTCTTTGTTGAAAAAAAAAATGAAATGAAATCTTATTTCTAAACTTGTTTCTTCAAATTATTGTCAGTCAGTTTCTGAAAAAAGAATGAACACAAGCTATAGAGTCGGCTCATTCGACGAACACTTCACAGCAATACTTGTCAAGTTTCATGAAAGGGGGTGAGCAAAATGCCCAGATGGGACATTGTATTCTTCCCTCATGCCTAGAGGCAAAGCAGATGTGAGCCGATTCTGAAAACGGGTTTCTTGATACTACACCTCTTCCTTCTCGGACACCTAGGCGATTTTAGTATATCAACGATCTATAGAAAAGACACTACTGTGAACAGTTTCTGATTCTTTCGCACTTGGGGATCGTGGATTATTTGGATGAAAAAGAATGTTGGTCTGTTGTGATTAAGACAACCCTTGACGGTATCCTTAGTGTTAAAATAACAAGTCGATTGATAGACCCTCCGTATGTTGTACGAGGTACGGCGATGGAGTTGATCTCAGCCGCACCGGCCTATTTTCTCAAAGAACCATTGGAGCTGAGAAGAAGATGAGGAGCGCCGTGTGTAGATCCGCTACACTCTCCAATCATAGATTGGGGGGTGGGGTGAAAGAGGCCCACCTAGGGGGTTTAAAGGGTTAGCTCGAAAGTTGACGAGGATCTTCTGTATCATCCCCGCCATCAGTTCCCCCCCTTATTTGAAGACACACGACAGAGGTTGCGGGGGCAGCCACGCCCCAAGGACCAAGAAAAGTGCCGCGTTGCGTGGTTAGACATTCTTCACTACAACACGGTTGAATGAAATAACAATAAATTTTTATTAACTTTAAAGATAAAAGATTAAATGAGCAATTAAGAGGTAAGCTTCCAAAAACTACAACACATGGTGAACCAGGCACGCTACAAGAATAACAGATCAGTTCAGTTTTGCAGTCGTTTTGTTGAGCTGTAAGGTCGCTGCATACTCCCCTTCCAGTGTCAACGATACTTAGTTGGAAGATGAACTTTGCGACCAGAACGTGTAGATGGCTGGGTAGGCGTTGAAGCTGTTGGATCATGTTCCACTGTAGAAGGTGTTGGAGCTGTTGCATTAGGTTCCACAGTAGCAGGTGTTTCATTCTTGGTTTGAGGTAGTTGCAAGTCCTCAGTGTTAAGAAAGAAGTTTGCATCTATCAATAGATACAGATAACCGTTTACCATTGATGTCAAGGAAAAACACTTTATCCTTCCTTTGTAAGACTTTGAAAGGGCCATCATAGGGTTGTTGAAGTGAACGACGTAACATGTCTCGACGAAGAAAAACATGTGTTGCTTCCAACAGTCCTGGATGGATAAAAACTGGACGTTTGCCATGGTGTTTTGGTGGTTCAGGGTGAAGTGATTGCATGTGAGACTTGAGTTTCGAAACAAAATTCACAACATCATCATCATCATCTGGCTTGGAAGAGTCAAACATCTCCCCTGGCAGTCGAATAGTGGTACCAAAAACTAATTCAGCTGGGGTACACAGAATATCTTCTTCAAGAGAAGCTCGTAGACCAAGTAAGATGATAGGGAGTACTTCTGTCCAACGCTCAGTAGCATGGCACTTGATTGCACTTTTCAATGGGCGGTGCAATTCTTCGATCATCCCATTAGCTTGAGGGTGGTATCCAGTTGTACGACACTTCTGAACACCAAGTAGTTTGCTAAGAGCTTTGAAGAGCGAGGACTCAAACTGCCTGCCCCTGTCGGTTGTGAGAATTGCAGGAGTTCCAAAGCGAGACACCCAAGAGGAAAAGAAGGCCTCAGCCACAGTCTCAGCAGTTATGTCTTTGAGAGGTTGGGCCTCTAGCCATTTCGAAAAACGGTCAATCATTGTCAGGCAATAGGTGTAGCCATTTGATGGAGGTAGAGGTCCAATGAGATCCAGATGAACATGATCAAAACGTTGGGAAGGTTCTTGAAATGATGAAAGAGGTGATCTAGTATGACGATGAATTTTGGATGTTTGGCAAGCTAGGCAGTGTCTTGCCCACTTAGCTACATCTGAGGAGATTGATGGCCAAACAAAACGCTGCTTCATCAAATGCACTGATTGACGTATGCCAGGATGGGATAAATTATGCATGGCAGAGAAAACATCTTGGCGATGCTGTTTTGGGATGTAGGGTCTGGCTGTGCCCGTTGATAGATCACACATAATTTCAGTAGACGAATTAGGAAAAGTTACCTTTTTGAGTTCCAAGGAAGTTCCAGATGCTATTAGGGTGTGAAGCTCCTGATCAGTCTGTTGTGTCTCAGCAATACAGTCATAGTCAATTTGACTTGGGAAGGTGATTGCAGAAACACGAGAGAGAACATCAGCAGTAATATTGTCAGATCCTGGAATGTGTACAATATTTGTGGTGAACTGAGAGATGAAATCCAGCTGACGGATCTGCCATGGAGAACACTTGTCACTTTTTTGCCTAAAAGCATAAGTGAGGGGCTTGTGGTCAGTAAAAACTGTGAAATCTCTAGCTTCCAGCATATACCGAAAGTGTCGGATAGCCGAGTAGATAGCAAGGAGTTCACGGTCGTAGGCACTGTAAGACTTTTCAGATGAAGCAAGTTTTCTGGAAAAGAAAGCCAATGGCTTTAGCTCAGAGTCCACAACTTGGTGAAGTGCACCTCCTATGGCATAATCAGAGGCGTCCACATGAAGAGCAAGCGGGGCAGAAGGTGAAGGATGAGCAAGAAGTGCAGCATCAGCAAGAGCTTGTTTACACCTCTGAAATGCTGTAATTGCCTCAGAAGACCAGTTTAAAGGCTTTGAGTCCTTCTTACCTTTAGAACCTTTTAAAGATTCACTTAAAAGATACTGTTGTTCAGCTGCTTTGGGCAAGAAACGTCTATAAAAATTTAACAGTCCTAAAAATTTTCTCAGAGAGCCAACAGTCTCTGGTTGTTTGTAATCAAGAACTGCTTGAACTTTGTCAGGCAATGGCTTAATGCCATCAGGAGTGATAAGGTGGCCAAGGAAAATGAGTTCAGTCACACCAAATACACATTTAGAGATATTTAATTTTAAACCATATGAGCTCAGTCTTTGGAATATAGTTCTTAAGTGAGAACGATGCTCCTCAGCGTTTTCTGAGTAACACAAAATATCACCCAAGTAGACAAAACAAAAAGGAAGTCCTCTTAGTACTTCATGCATGAATCGCATAAAAGTTTGTGGTGCATTCACAAGGCCAAAACACAAATGGGTATATTCGTAAAGACCCCATGGAGTTGTTACAGCTGTCTTAGGAATATCACACTCATTTATAGGGATTTGGTGGAATGCCTTAAAAATGTCTATTTTGGAAAATATCCTCTTGCCATGTAGTGCATGAGCAAAGTCATTCAAATAAGGCATGGGGTAGCTGTCGAACTCAGTAACAGAATTCAGCTGCCTGTAATCCCCAACAGGTCTAACTGTAGAGTCAGATTTGGGCACAAAATGAAGAGGAGAACTCCAGGGAATTTTGGAAGGTCTACTAATGCCTTGAGCAAGAAGAAATTCAAATTCTACCTTCACTGCATCATACAGTTTAGGGTGTAGCCTTCTAGGCCTGGCAGTGACTGGTGGGCCAGTAGTCATAATATGGTGGACTGTGCCATGTGATGCTGATTTGGAAATTAAAGAAGGGTTGCTGAGGTCTGGATATTCCGATAAGATGTTTTTAAAACTAATGTTTGCATCTACAGTGAGGATTGTGAGGGCTGTACAATATTTGAAAAAACACAAGGAGTGAAAAGAGAAGTTTCCACATCCATCAACCTTTTTTTCTTAAGGTCAATTAAAAGCTTGAAGTGCTTTAGAAAATCAGCACCAATTATAGGAGATGATACATCAGCAATTATGAAAGTCCATATAAAAGGTCGCCTCAGACCCAGGTTCAGTTCTTTACGGACCATACCATAGGCTGGAATTTTTGTATTATTAGCAGCAAATAAGGAGAAGTTAGACTGAGGTGATTTATTCATAGTTGGAGAAGGTGGGATGACACAGATTTCACTTCCAGAGTCTATGAGGAATTTCTGGCCAGACTTGCGGTCTAATAAAAATAACCGGCTGGTATGTTGCGAGGGCTCTGCCATTCTAGCTATGACAGAGCTTACTCGTTTTTTTGCACAAATGCACAAGGGGAAACACACTTGTGGGCCTGCTCTTTATAACGGCGATGATAGTAGCAGATGCCACTTCCTCTATTGACACTCCTAGAGCGTGAATGTGATCTCCGGCGGTCAGAACTATATCGTTGATGGCGAGAAGAATTGCGCTCTCTTGTCAGTTCAGCAACTTGTAGAGACAGCTCTTGGATCTGCCTGACGAGAGAGTCCATGGTTGGCTGAACACTGCATGAAGATGACTGGGATGGTGGAGGAACAGTTGTGGCAGCACAGATAGTCGAGGACGCACCAACAACCTCAGAAACCTTATCAGCGATGATAGCCAGTTTATCCAAAGGCTCTGAGGATGCAGACAAAACAGTCTGGATATGTGGTGGCATTCTTTGAAGCCACAAACTTTGCAGAAAGTCATCCTGGAGTTGGCCATTAGACAGCTCTTTCATTTTTCGCAACAGGTGGCTGGGCTTCTCATCTTCTAGCTGAAGGTCAGTAAGCAGTTCCTTAATTTTTTTGAGTCTCCGAGTCGCTAGATTGGGTGATGAGCCGCTGCGAGAGAGTGTGATATCTGTCACTGTTCGGAGGGCTTAACACAATGTCCGACTCGTAGGAGAGAGTTTCAGCATCCAGGTTCGCAACTAAAGCAGAATACTTAGTATCATCACTGGAGATACCACTGAATGTGAATGCATGGTCGCATTGCGCAATCCATAGACGAACGTTCGATTTCCAAAACGGCGGCAACCGCAACGCAATACGAGCGACTTCAACGGTTTCACTAGTCATATTGTTGAATAAGCAGGAAGCGAAACGAATCTCCGAGCAGATGCTTCAAGTGGCCTTGAGGAGAAGGAGAAAAAAAAAATCTTTCGCTACGTACTGATCATCCGTAGTAGAAGAATTTGTATGGCATTCGCCAGTAGAACAGAATAGCTTACGTGTTTTTAAGTCCAAAAGGGGTCACCACTGCCGCGTTGCGTGGTTAGACATTCTTCACTACAACACGGTTGAATGAAATAACAATAAATTTTTATTAACTTTAAAGATAAAAGATTAAATCAGCAATTAAGAGGTAAGCTTCCAAAAACTACAACACATGGTGAACCAGGCATGCTACAAGAATAACAGATTAATTCAGTTCAGTTTTGGAGTCGTTTTGTTGAGCTGTAAGGTCGCTGCAAAAGAAACTGCGATGATTTATTAAAGTCGGAGTCTGTGTGTGGTGCAACCGCTCGAGTGATCTTGGATGATACTAGTGAAAGGGGCTGAGGGGACAGCCGCATTCGAGAGACGACTACTTCAAGACCCACGGACATTAAACCGAATTTGAACTTTTCTTCAGCGACAGGCTGTGAAGATTAGCATAATTATTAATGCATTTAAATTTTGTTTTTTATTAATAGATAAATTAAATGCCTTTTGGAAAAATAGCTGTGTGCAGGACCGTCTCTAGCAGTTTTGCCGCCCCGGACAAAAATGGAAAATGCCACCCCTCTTCCCAAAGCAAAAAGTTATAGTTAATATATATATATATGATCCTGATTTCTAAAAAATACAAAATAATTCGAAATTAAGCACATAATTACTCTTTATGATTCACTGGCGTAGCTAGTACTGTGTCATGTATCCAAATTCCTTGAGGACTTTTTTGGATGGAGAGGGGCTTTAAGTATTACGATGTTTTGCGTACACATTTTGGGGGCCCGTATCATTGATACAGTGATAGCTACGCCTCTGTTATGATTTAAAACGAGTAAAATGTAAGAAAAGAAATAGCCCGTTTCTGCTGGCCAATTTATTCGAAAAAGAGTCTACTGAAGGTCGAGATCACAATCGCTTTTATTTTAACTTACGCTCGTATTCACCGCTAACCTGACACAGTGATGAAACCTGGAGTTAAGTAACCGGCAGTCAAGTTAAAACAAACCCCAGGTTAGAACTTCAATTCACCACTATTTTTCGACCTCCAGTTACTTGATTCTGGGTTTCTTAAGGTATCCGACTACCCTAAAACTATGATTTTTTTTCAAAAATTGGCAAATTTTTTTAAGACTTTATTTTATAGACCATTTTATTAACTTAATAACAATACCAAGTACTTTATTTTCCCTCCACTAGAACAAAAACTACAAGCATTTTAGTAAAAGCAAATGCCATAACTTTACACAAGATGTCAAACTTTAAAATGCGTTTTACTCGAAATGTGTTTTTTTCGAAAAACTCAAACGGGGACCGCGATTGCTCAAAAAGTTTTGAAAATAATTAGCTGAAATTTTTTGCTTATGTTCTGCATAACAGTAAAAGTGTTTTGATCTTCAGATTTATCAATCACTGTTTTATTTCAAAATTTGCAGTTCTTTATGTGAATATAGTCAATGTTTTTTTAAGCAATTTCGTATAATGACTTAGATAAAATGCTCTAGTTTTTGTAAAAATTAAAATATCTCTTATCGTGAAGGTCACTTCAAACAGGAATAACAAAGTAACACATCAAAATTGAAAAATTGAGGATTTGTTCATAAAATCTTTGTACAGAGCGGGCCCCGTTTATGTAATTTTTCGTACATTTTTACTAGTTTTTTCCCATTTTAATAATAATAATATTTTTTTTCTTTTACCAATTTTAGGATTTTTTCCTTAAAATATACTAAATAAATATAAAAATCACAAAAAGATCTCCATATCTTCTTTTTTTCAAAAAAAAAGTTGTCGCAAGCAGTCGGATACGTTAACCAGAGTTTACTGGTCGATTCCCATTGGTCGAAATAAACCCCGTGACTTTCAGCTGGAGCTACAATTTCTATATTCGTCTCGCGTGCCATCTTATTTTTAAAGTCGTGTGTATCGCTAACTTTTTAATATGAATGCCAACAGAGTTTATTTTACGCAGTATGAAAAAGAGTTGGTGTTGGCTTTGATAAAGCCGCACTTACACGTAATAGAATGTCGAGAAACAAATGCTGTTACTAGCATTAAAAAAAATGAAGCGTATATTGAAATAACGCAGCAGTTCAATGACACTGACGGAGTGGAGAATCGGCGAACACCACAACAGATCCGTCAGTGTTATTTAAATTTAAAAAAGAAAATGGCTAAGAAAAATAGTGTTTTGCGGCAAAAAGGGAGACAAACAGGGAGTGGTGAAGTACCCAAAGAAGCAGAATTGACGGACTTAGAGATGAGGTTTTTGGAGCCACTTTCCACGCCCTTTGACAGCGACAGTACGGATATCGAAATTTCAAGTAAGTAAATTTCTCGAGTTTCTACATAATTTAATTAAAATGTAGACAGTAAAAAAATGAAAACTATTCGTTAATGCTCACTCCGCAGGGAGACTTTCTTATTTGTAATTTTATTGTTTTAAATGATTAAAAAGTAAAATACTGTTTTGAAATTTTTCATAAGTTTCTTTTAAACTACCCAGTAAATAGTATTAAGGTAACATTAAAAAATATTAAAAAAAGTTGCTGCAGATATTTAATTTGTCCAGTAGAAATCGTTTGACTACTTGTACTAATAGTTTTATTTAAAACGTATATTTTTCTTTGAAACAGAACCCCAATATCCCAGTACATCAACTTCTGCTTCGTTGATTCCCCCTGTGATTCCTTCGCAAAACACTGATAAAATCACAGAACATGATTCCTCCTCAGATTCTTCAGTAAGTATATTTTACTATTCAAACTCGTTAATATAAAATTTATTAAAACTATCACGACAAATAAATCGGATAAAAATGCTTGAGGTCATGAACTGTGTTGGTAACAAAAAAATAAAGTAATAAATGTTATAGCTTTTTCTGGTTTTTGGTGATAACATTGCATATTTTTTCCTTCCAAACATGGTCAATTTATCATTTGAGAAATAAGTTTATGAATGTAATATCAAAAAAAAAGAAAAGTTATATTTCAATAGATGCCATATTTGGAATTTGAATCAGTTTTGCTTTTGCCATAGTAATTTTGATGCAAGTTTACTTTTAAATCCATCCAGCTGCTTAAAGTAACTGAAATATTAAAATGCTTCAAATTTTGCTTTTTTTTTAAACTTACTGTTAAAGAATGGAGGGTGTTTTGTTGCATAATTTACAAAAATTCGATAAATAAATCTTAAGAAAATTGTATTTATAAAATGTAAGCAAATTTGATGCAACTATGATTTAGGTACATTTTCTTCAAAATCTGTTTTGTATTAATATGTATTATAAAATACTAATTTTTACTATACGAAGAATGTATTTTTTCAGTATTATATGTTCAAAAATTAAGGAAAATTTAAATGAAGTTACAAAATTAAAAATTTTTTTGTTTGAAATGTCAATACCACTGCTACTAAATAGTTTCAATAATAAACTTTTAATTCATTGAATCAAGACACAAAACAGGTGTTACCAATCAGGAAGTAAAAAGAATCTTTTATATCACTAAGTAGATATACATAGTTTTATCAGATTTAAGAACTAGTTTGTGTTTCTATTAAACATATAATTATTTATTTTACAGAATGCAGGAATGGACATGAATGACTTGAAACCAATGCCGAAAATAGCAAGGCCTCTAAAAGAGACATTACCAATTTTCCGAAAACGTGCCAAAACATCAACAGTTCCCTTCACTGCTGCCAGAGCTGCAGCATTCATCGAAGAACATAGAATAAAAATCAAATACATGGAGATGGACGAGGAAAGGAAGAATGAGGAGCACAAACTGCGGATGGAGCTGTTGAGGATTAAAATTGCACAAGCAAAGGAGAAAATAGAAGGTCAGAAAATCTTAGTAACTACCTTGAAAGGTAGCCCTAAAATATATTTACAAAATACTGAATAAATCAATATTAATACAAAAACTTGAGATTTTTTTTATTAAAAGTGTGATTTTTATAAAAATGTTTAAAAATAATTGGAGAAAAACTTTGTAACAATGACATTTCTTTTGGCAAAACCTGCTGGGCAGCATGGTCTTGTTTCAAAGATCAGTGTTACATCTTCATTTTCCAGCTCTAATTGTTGTACCAGAGCTTCTATCTGGGGATTTGCAGTTCAGGATCATCTACAACAGTACATTAAATGATAAACAATATAATTATTATAATTGGGAATAAGTTGAAACTATGTATTCTTATAAACATCAACATAGTTCTTACTATTTTACAAAAAGAAATAATTGTCAAATGACATTTCTGGACATAACTATGAATATGCATTTTAAAATTTTGGTGTACGAGTTAATGAATTTTTTCCTAATTATATATTTAACATTATTTATGAATCTCAAAATTTTGAATTTTATTTGGATAAATTTATTATAATTTGATATATATATATATAAACATAAAACACAATGTAATATAATTTTAAAAGAATTTGGTCCTTAAAATGTTTTGATTTTGGTCCTAAAAATAGAGAACACTTTGCAGATATCATTGATGTATTAGGTATGATAATTTTACAGTCATAACCAAAGTGCCACTGCCCATTTTTAAATGCATTTTCTTTTATTTTTTAAAATCAATTCAAAGTACAGTGGGTGATCAGTTAACGAACATAATCCGTTCCAAGACTGTTCGCTATCCGAATTGTCCTTAACCGATCATCGATTCACCATAGACTTCTATGTGAAATCGATTAATTCGTTCTGAAGACCCTAAAAATTAAATTTTAAAAAATGTATAATTTCTTAGTAAGTTTTTTAAAAAAATAATACATACATATAGTCTTGCATATTAATCAGTCCTTTTCATTTTTTGCTTATGGGGCATTGAAGAACATGTCCAATGTCGATTGCTTTTCTCTGTTTTTCAGGATTTTCCCGGAAGTAATTAATAGTGTTGTTGTAAAGATCCCCAACCCTACTGACATCAGCTTGGTTTGGGTGCCATTATAAGACCATTGCTCTGACAGCATCCCACTTTCTAAAAAGATCTTCAATGGCAGATGTCGGCATTGATCCTCTTTCATCTTCCTCTTGTTCAGAAGGAGACACATTTCGTTGTGTTTCTTGGTGTTCTTCTTTCAAAATTTCTTTGAATTCTTCTATCGTTAGTTCATCCTCCATGTCATCCTCGTTCACCTCCAATTCCAGATCTCTAGTAATCAAAATTTCATTCATAATTTAAGGGGTGTCTCCCTGATCACCTCCGAATATGTGTTCGTTATCCGAACACAAAAATCTTTCGTGAAAGTGTTCGTTAACTGATCACCGACTGTATTTGCCTTCAAAATTTCATGTTTTGTGAATCACAAACAAAATTTTCTTCTTGACAACAGTATAACAAGAATACAGGTGTATTTTCTTCTCAATCTGTTTCGTATGTGTTCTTTGTAAAATACAAATTCTTTTAAAAGGAATATAATTTTTCTGCAGTATATTCTCAAAAATTTTGAGTATTCAACATTTTTGTAAAAAAATTTTTATCAGTTAATATAACCTTCTGATTTTTTTTAATTATATATATATATATGTTCAGTATGCAGAATATTATGGTTATAATTTATGAGTATTTTTTAAGATTTTAAATTAAGCAGATTTCATGCAAAATACATTTAAAAATATGTACACAATTTGTAAATGTAAGCATTAAACATGTTAAAAATTGCGATTATGTAAATTTACCTACATTAAAAGCTTAAGACTTGACAAATTGTAAATTACAAAATATTCTTACCCAGATGTATACATAAGTTGTGAAGAACGCAACAACTATAGCTGGTACTCTATCAGTTCAAGCCGATTGATAAGCATGGAAGTCTTCTTTTTAAGATTCCATACTGCCGCTCAGTCGTGTTCCTTGTTAATACATGTGATTTATTATACCTGAAACAAAAAACTTAAATCAACTGTCTAGAAATGTCACTAATATGTAGTTTGTGTTTTTGTCAAACTATATTAGCAAGTTATATGTTGAAGTGAAAACAAAAATGAAAACATATGCTGTCTACATTTTATGCAGATATTATTATCAAAGCCTAAGTATTTAAAGTTGCTTAAAAAGAAATGTTAGCTTTGCTGAAGTTTAGTACTGTCATTGAAAGAGATGAGAATCATTTCTATTTTATTTTATTTCAAAAGAGATGTGAATTGTGTCATTTAGCTTGTTCTTCAGTTTATAAACTAATTTCTCAGTGAAAACAAATTAATTTTTCTGTGACCATTCATATAATTCATGGTGAAAACAGCTTCTATTTCCTTCAATTTTTTCTGAATTTATCTAAATATGTTTTTACATATATTTATTATTCACACAATCCAAGGAAAAGAGTATTTTACTTTTTTTAGTATATGACAATTAAGGAAAATTTTGCTTTTGAAATATTTTCTGGTTGCTTGGTACAATATGTTTGGTAATTCTATTTATGGAATAAAGCTTTAGAAACATCTATTAATTAACCAAAATATCTTTTACATACCTAGCTTCAGCTAGAAATCTTGGATTCCAAAAAGGAGTCAATAAATATTTCTCACATGCATAGCCTGTATCTCCTAGCAGATGAAAATCTTTATATAGTTCATTTTTTTTTAATGAAAGACTGGCTGCACTGTTGTTGAAAACAGTGCTGTCATGAGCACTTCCTGGCCATCTTGCAACAACGTTCCTGATCACAAGATCAGCATCCACATTTGTTTGCACATTCAATGCAAAGTAGTTTTTCCGACAGCAAAACCTTTCTGCAACTTCACCACCTGGAGACACGATACGTATAAAGGTGCCATCCAAAGCTCCAATAACTTTTGGAAATCCAGCGATACTGAAAAATTTCCTTGACACCTGAATAAAAAAATTTTTGGCAGTTTGAATGGCCTACTAGTTTTGATTTTTATAATTTCAAACGAATAAAATTACTGAATATATAATACATAGAATGAAGTAACTGCTTACCCTTTTAACAAATAAAGATCAGAACATCCAAGGTAGAATATAAGCATTAAATAAATACCAAATGTGGAACATGTATCATCAAATCATTATTTGTATAAGTAATCAGATAATGCTGCCTTATAATTAATTATGAGAAATCTAGAAACCAAACTTAGCATCATATGTACATCAAGGAAATATCTCTAGATAGAGCTACAAAAAAAGCATACACGCACACTTGTCTGGGTCACTTAATTAAAATTAGGAAATGTAAAAGAAAAATCATCCTACACATTTAAATCTTGTTCAGTCAATGTATTCTTGCTATTGGAATGTCAGCTACTTACAAATCCAAAATCTCATTTGTTACAAGCTTATCTTATTGAACAGCCAAAATAAAGATAAGTATGCGTATTCTTTTTTGAATATAACAATGCATATCTTCAATAAAAATTTCTATTAATTTGAAATAATTAATGATAAGAAAAATAAATAAGTATGAGATTTACATACCATTTTGCTCTTTGTTGACTGGTAGGTGCATGAAATCAGGCAAGAGAGATGCTATGGCTTCACTGACTCTGTGCACTACTCGACATACGGTTGGTTGGCTGACATTGAACAAGTCAGCAATTGCTAACTGCATACATGCAACAGCGTAAAATCGCAGAGCAATCAGAATTTGTTCCACTGGACTAAGGGCATTATTGCATGGGTTTTGCTCTCTAATTTACCTTCAATTAACAGAGTCAATTCTGCAACACTTTCTTTTATCAATCGGAATCTTCTCTGAAACTCATAATCGTCCAATTCTTCGAAAAAATTACTTCTTTTGACTAATTTTCTGGTTTCCAGTCTTTCTAAAAATTCTAACTGGGTTATAGTAGAAATCTTCTGAACGGTATTCATCGTTAACTAAATATTCATTCGAACTCAAACTACTTCCAAAACTTGCGCAAAAATGTACGCTTGAAAATTCGCTTACTGCGTATGCGCGGTTAAAACTAACCCGGCTGTGATTCTTTAACCTGACCCTGAGTTATTAAGGTATCCTACTATTTGCGACCACTTATTTTTGAAAAAATGAAGATATGGAAAATTTTTTGTGATTTTTAGATATATTTTAAGGAAAAAATCATAACATTGAAAATAGAAAAAAAATTATTACTAAAGGGAAAAAACTTGTGAAAATATATAAAAAGTTACATAAACTGGGTCTGCTCTGTACAAAAAATTTTTGAGCAAATTCTCAATTTTTTAATTTTAATGAGTTTCTTTGTTATTTATGTTTGAATTGACCTTTAGAATAATAGATATTTTAATTTTTATAAAAACTATAGAACACTCTCTTAATGACTATATGAAATTGCTTAAAAAAAGTGATATATATATATATATATATATATATATATATTCACATAAAGGATTGTAAATTTTGAAATAAAACAGTGATTAATAAATCTGAAGGTCAAAACACTGCTACTGTTATACAAAACATTCACAAAAAATTTGAGCAAATTATTTTCAAAACTTTTTGAGCAATCGCTGACCCCGTTTGAGTTTTTTGAAAAAAAAAAAAACATATTTCCAGTAAAACGCATTCTAAAGTTTGACATCTTGTGTAAAGTTATGGCATCTTCTTTTACTAAAACATTTGTAGTTTTTGTTCTAGTGAATGGGAAATAAAAAGCTTGGTATTTTTATTAAGCTAATAAGATGGCCTATAAAATAAATTCATAAAAATTTGTCAATTTTTGAAAAAATCATGATTTTAAGCAAGTCGATGGTGAATCGCGTTTTCGGCGAAACCCAGGTTTCCTTCCTGTAACCGGCAATCAGGTTAGCGGTGAATACGGGCGTTAGAGAAAAGTTGTCGATATTATTTAAGTAAACAAAAAAAACTTTCTTCCAGTACTTTAACAAAGTTGTTCACCCAGAAACCTTTCTCAGAATTTTTCATCGGGCTGTTCCGAATCTAGAGCAGCCGGAAGAAAATCTATACATCAGTAAAGCTACCGTATACTTCCGACTATAAACCGCGACCCGTGTATAAGCTGTAAGTACGTTTTTTCTTCAAAAATTTACCGAAAATTCGACATTCTTCTAAAGGTGCAGATGTTGACAAGTGGGTAAAATGGGTGGAATAGCATACATGAAAAAAAAATCTAAATCCTAAATCTATCCTAAAATCTGTTGACAAAATTGTCATACTGATGCTTGACGAAATCCATTTAAAGCCATATTTAGATTTTAAAGGGGTAATATTCTAGGGATGGCATATAACAGTGAACAAGCTGCTACTTCAGCATATGTGTTCATGATTCAAAGTCTTCTTTCTCCTCTTAAAGAAGTAGTTCATATAATGCGTGAAAAAAATTGGAGAAAAATTGTTTGCTGTTGTTAAAAAAACTGTCGTATAGCTTGATGGTATAGGATTCAAAGTTATAGGTGTAGTTTCTGACAATAATTCTATAAATCGAAAAGCAATATGTCAAACTTTTCTGTTCCTCCCAAATTGAGCATTGTATATCCACATCCTTTTGATTCTTCCAATCCTTTATTTTTTGTTATTGATTCAGTGCACATTTTTAAATGCATTCGTAACAGTTGGATTAATCAAAAAAATGCAGGTCAATGTTTTTTTCCAGATTTTGAAGATCATAATAAGTTTCCATTATTAGAAGCAAGCTCTACACTTAAACAACTATATGACATAGAAAGTAATAATTTAGTAAAGTTTGCTTATGGTTTAACTTTGAAGGCTTTATGTCCTACAAATCTTGAAAAACAAAATGTAAAACTTGTGCTCAAGATATTTAATAATTGTTATTCAGGGGCTTCAACTATTAGGAGAGCAATATAAACTAATTAGTTATGAAACAATGTCAATTTTTATTTCTTTAATTTGTACATGGTGCAAAATAGTTAATGTTAAAACACCTTTAAAGGGACAACATTTGCTTGATCCTTATCAGACACGATTACTTTATCTCCAGACAACCAAACATGTGAATTCTTGCATAAAATTTTGTCATGGTTAGACTCGTGGAAGGGGAAAAAAATGTTGTACTACTGGCACCCTCACTAAAGAAACACATATTGTTTTTATTCATACCACATACGCTTTACTTGAAATGTCGAAATATTGCATTAACAAATTAAAATTTCAATATTTTCTTCCCTGAAAATTTAAATAGATGCATTAGAAAGTTGTTTTGGGAAATATAGAACACTTTCAGGTTCTCAATATTTAATATCAATTCGACAGCTTTATGAAGTAGAAACTAAACTAAGAATGCAAAATTTTTTACATCTAACTTTGGTTTCAAACACATATGGCCTGCTTAACTTAAAAGACATTCATTTGGAAGATTCGTGTAATGAAAATCCTTTAGAGTCATCAGTATTGCATAATTTTAATATTACACTATCTGAAAAAGATTTTTGTGATGCTCAGCCGTATCTACCTGTTTTAACATATTTAGCTGGTGTTTGTGCTAGAGCAGCACTTAAAAAATTAAAATGCGACTTTTGTTCCAAATCACTTGTTCTTAATAAATCTTTTGAACTAAATTCTAATTATGATTTAATACATAACTTAGACAGAGGAAGTTTATTGTGCCCTTCTCCAGATGTTGTCACAGCAGTGCTCTGCAACTATAAAATACTTCAGAAACTTCTTTCTAATGATTATGAAATATGTTCCTTAAACAAAATAATCAACGTCAAATTGCCTCAGAAATATCGATTAGCTTGATAAATTCGAATGAATTTATGCATATACTATGCATGGTACCAATAAAGTTTTATAACATATTTAATTTTCACATTTGCAACAATGTATAACTGCTTTTGGAAGAAAAAGTACCAAAGATTTAAAGAAAGAAAAGTAACTGTGATAACAGTTAAATAAATTGTATAATCTATTTTTATGTATGTATTTATTTTTCCTGTAAATATCTATAATTATATAGTATAGATTTTTGTCTAAAAATATATTTGAAATTTATTCAATAATTCTTAATGCTGTGATTGTATTTGATACCAGTAAAGCTACTGTTTTTAAATTTGTTTGTCTTTTTTTTTTGCTTTGAAAAAAATACCTACTTTATTAGCTAAATGAATTACATTTTTACATATGGGTGTATTACATTTTCTCTCTACATATCTACAAATATATTTGAAATTTATTTAATACTCCTTGACGTATGATACCAATAAAGTTACTGCTTTTAAATTTGTATGTCGTTTTTTGTTTTGAAAACTATTTCTAATTTTATTTTCCTCTTTGTAACTATTCTGAAAAAAAATAAGATAAATTTTAAAATTAAGAAATAATCATAGTTATGTAAAAAAAAGAAATATACGAATACAAAATGCTCTTATAATTTGCTACAATGTAATAAATGCGTTTATGTTCTATGCAATGCGTTCGTAGTATTGGATAATCATAGGCCCCGTTTACATGGGCGAAAATTGCCGGCAATATGCCAGCTCGAATCCGCTTTGTACCCGTTTACACGGCGAGCCGGCATTTTGCCGGGTCGAAATGCAGGTCCATTTTTCGTACCCTCTATCGACTAGGAACTTTGGGGTAAAAAGGAGAGTGTTTTCTAATTCTCCCATGATGCATTGTGCCAGAGATTCATTTATTCAAGATGGCTGCTGTTTTGGATTGCTCACGTTAGACAACAGAAGAAATAATGACCCTCATAAACATCTGGGGAGACCAAAACGAATTGGATACAACTGTCCGGGATTCGGAAGTTTAAAAGTGCCCATTTTCAATAAAAATTATATTCCATTCAGGTACAGGGAATGATGTAAATAAATTTATATTTAGTATGCTCTGCATGTATGTTTCCAATATTTTAATAAGATGATACATATATTTTAATATAGTTTTTGAGATTGATTTGAAATTATTACAATATAATACTTCATCAATGTATCGTTGGCCCATCATAGTCCCATTCGCAACCACATGTAGGCGCGTGCGGCCATTGATCATGATGCCGGCCCACACCATGATACTGCATGTCGGATATCGGTCCTTTTCCTGGATATTTTCTGGACGATAAGCAGTACCACTCTCGCGCCAGATCAGTTGGCGTCTACAATCCGATGACAGACTGAACCTACTCTCATCTGAGAATAGTACGCATGCCCAGTCCTGTTCAGTCCAATTGTGATGCTCCCGACACCATTGCAAACGGGCAGTACGGGGCTGTCTGGTCAATGGGACAAACAAAACAGGTCTGCGTACGTATAGTCCTCCTCCCCTCAAACGTCTGGCAACAGGTTTTCGGGAGATCTGCTTTCCTGAGGCAGCAAGAAACTGATTTGCCACCTGCTGAGCTGTGGTGCGCCTGTTCCTTTTTGCTGATAGGACGATATATCTGTCTTCTGCAGGCGTCGTACTTCTAACACGACCTCCCCCGTGCCGTCTACTACACATTCCAGTAGTTTTAAATGACTTCCACAGCCGTGAAACAACGCTGTGAGCGATGTCGAACTCCCTGGCAACATCTGTTATTTTTCGCCCTTCTTCGATCTTTCCAATAATTCGGCCACGCATAAAATCATCTATGTGATGTCGGGAAGACATGCCAAAAATTTTAAGTTCGTCTATTAAATCTTTCCTGTAAAACTTTGACTTGAAACAACAACTGTCCACACGCGTCAAAACCTTTAAAGCTCTTATGAACGCTATCACGTGATGAACAGACGTGGGGAAAAAAATTTGCATACTCATACTTCTTCTTACTAATATCCCGCACTTATTCTAATTTTCCACATTTTGCTTCCTTTCATTTTGTGGTTGCTATGGATGATAGTGTTATCCATCCTTAGCAATTGTCCAGCAGTGTATATTTTATCTTTTTTTGTGTATGTTCTCTATATAATATAATTTAAAATAAACAAAAATTTCCATTCCTGTAAACATCTGTCCAAAGTCCGATTGGACTGTTCGGCCACTTATCCCGCCAAATTTTTTCTTGCCAAATCGTAGGGTTTCTACTCCAAAACACAACACACAAAATCGCGCCAAACTGGCGATTTTTCAAAATATATCGGACCACTAGCCGATTCGATCTGTTTAGAAGTTTCTTACGTGAACACAAAAGTAGTAAAAAGGGAGTTCGGTTTTTGGTGGCAACTTTATTTATGAAAGGTTTATCAAATATTAAATAATATTTTTTGTAATTATTTTGTATTTTATAAAGTAAAAATTACTGTAATTATATAAATAATTTTATTAAATTTTATATTAATATAAACAATATTTATAATAAATATGTTATAAATATTAAATGATATTTTACAAAAAAATTAGTTACAAATAGTTTTATAATGTGAAATACAATATACTATAAATAAAATATTATATATAATATAAAATATATTATTATTAAATTAATACTATTTTATGATTGAGAAATAATAAAAAATATATTTATATATTATTAATTTAATTATTTTATAATTTTATAAAATATTTAATAAGTCCTTTTCAAATCAATTTATTTAATTTCAAAAAGTTTATTTAAATAATTTCTATAAGAAATTAATAATTTCAATAATAAATCATAATTTTAATAAGAAATTAATAATAATTTTAATTATAAATTAATAATCTCTTATTAGTACTAATGTTTAATAATAATTAATTAATTATAATAAATAGTAATTAATTAGTTAATTTTAATAAATTATTTATTTACTAATTTTAATTATTAACTAGCTGCATGGCCCGGCGTTGCACGGGCTATCTCTACTTTTATAAATTTTCCCTTTCTTTCACAAAATCAGATATTCATTTTCAAAATGACTTCCAACCCCCCTCCACCGCTTAGCCCGGCGTTGATCGGGCTTTCTCTTTTCTTCATGACACCAGCATTTCTGTGTATAACTAAAATAAAATGTGAAAAATAAAAGTGTCAAATTTTTTTTAAAAAAAGGTAGGTCTAAATGTTGCAATAAATATATAAAGATTATCTTTTTTATTATATTTTTCAAAGATAATTTAACATTATGTGCATAAAATATTTTTCATATTCAAGACATTTTTATAAGATGTAGTACGTAAATGAAGAAATGTATTACAAAATTGCATTATGTTCAGTAAAACATAGGAAAAAATATTTTTAAATGCATTAAGAGGGAGGGTACATCTATAAACTTCCTGTAATGGCAAAAAATTTCAGAATAAAGAATGCTAACACTCATATGTGCTTTGATAAAATAAACGTAAAACATGACAAATGAAATTGATAAAAGTGTTCGTTTATTGTATTATTTTTAATATTAAAAACTACCTTTTTTTAAAAAAAAAAGTATGTGGAACCATTAGCTCTTGTTCCACAAGTCACTTCACAGTATGTAAAATAACTGTTTACATAAAAAACTGTTTGAATAGTTGATTTTGTATACACTTACATTGCATTATGTTAATACCTAAATTTATAATTTTAATGACTACATTGAAATATATTAATTTAATTTTTTTAACATTTATTTTTACTTATTTTTTTGAAAATAAAAAGTAAATATTTTCAGTTTATCAAATTTTTTTACAGATAATATGCAGCTGTTTCATTAAAAAACTGCTTAATTATGTGTTTCTAGTTATCTAATATTTTCTAACATTTACAACATCCTTTTTTGTAAAAAAAATTAAAGATTGTCAGTTTTTATATTTTTTAAAGTGAATATACAGCTATTTCATTAAAGTGTAATTATGTTTTGTTTATTATTTAACATATGTGTGTAAAGTATTTTTAATATTTAAGAAATGTTGCTTAAAAATGTGTGATGTAAATAAAAAAAAATTACAAAGTTATATTATTTCAAATTATATTATACCATGTCATCCATTAACGATACATAGGAAGTTGTAGTAAAACACACCACAAAACCAATGAACCGTAGTAGATTTGACAATTTCATAAAACTATTAATTTATAATTTTGGAAATAAAATAACATTATTAAAGAAAGTGACATTTTTAAGTACCATCAATCCAACTGAAGAGTACTTATCACATCCAAATTGCAACTTCAAATTTCAGAACATGATTAATACCTTTAAAATAAAAAAAATATTTCGGACTTCATTTGATGAAAGACTGATAAAAGAAAGATATATATATATATATAATTATATTATGTTAATTTTTAAAAACCTCTGAAAAAAGTTCCGAATTTTACCCTGGAAATAAATGATCTTTCCGATTCTCCGCAGATGGCACCACGTGCACAATAAATGCGTTTTAAGGTTTTTAACTAATTGGAATATAAATGCTCAAAACGGATTCCTCGGATCACACAGCAACAATTGAATATTTTAATTGCAAGCAATTAATCCTTAATCATCCAGACATTAAACATAATTACATAATAAATGTGAATAAAAGATTGTAATCAAAAAGTATGAAACAAAAATAAAGAATGTAATTAGAATTACTTAATTTATCGCAAAAGAGAAAAAAGGTGAAAAACACATTTTTTTTAACCGTAATTTTTAAGATATTTTATCAATCTTTGTACAGATTACGTATAAAAAATAGTCAATGAAAAACATTTACAGTGTAATTAGTTTGAATTGTTAAGAATGTGTTATATTCAAAGAGAGAGAAATTCTGCTTGAATGTTTTTTATTTAAAAAAAATAGCGAACCATTCCATAAATTAAAAAAAAAAGGTAATTTCTGAATTTATTTTGAAATAGTTTTAAACATTTCTTTACGTAAGTATTTTTTAAAAAAATATTTCGTTTGTTTTATCTGCAATATTTATACTATAGATAAAACGTCAAATTCCCGAAATTTTGGTGTTAATACCTTTAAAATAAAAATTTATTTTTTCGATATCCCGTTTCGTTATTCCTCTTCAGATTCGAACTTGGGAACTACCGTTTTAAAAAGCAGCCCCCTAAAAAAACCATGCCACGCTTTCCTTCGGTTAAAATGGTAAAATAAACTTAAAAATATCTTGTGTTTTTAATTAATATCTTTTTAACTAATTGGAATATCGGAATATAGATGGTCAAAACGGATTCCTGGGATCATTCCCTAAATTTTGATACCTTCTGCTAGTTTCTGCGTCTTGTGGTTCTTGAGAAAATTGGAATATATACATAGATACGTTTGTTTACCTAAGAATTTTAATAATGTAGACTAGCTGCATGGCCCGGTGTTGCACGGGCTATCTCTACTTTATAAACTTCCCTTTCTTTCACAAAATCAGAACTTTAATACTTAATTTTCAAAATGACTTCCCCCCTCCACCGCTTAACCCGGCATTGTTCGGGCTTTCTCTTTTCCTCATGACACCAGCATTTCTGTGTGTGTTTGTACGCGCACAATGTGAGTGTGAAAAAATTAATTTTCTCTTTCACAAATTCTAATATGAGAATAAAGGTTTCACTTACCTCAGTGTTTCTCAAAGTGTGGGGCGCGCCCCCCTGGGGGGCGCGATGACCCTACAAGGGGGGCGCGAGCATATTGAAAATTTCAAGATTTTAAAAAAAATAACTGGAAAGAGAAGTAAAACAAAATACTGAAAATAAAGAAATACACAACACTGATATAATTTATGTTTACCATCTGGCATTTTTCCGTCATCAAATAGTTATCTTTGATCCCAAAACCAAATTAAAAAAAAAAAAACATTTTGTTTAATTTGATGTATTTCCTCAATGAGAGATTTTTTTTATTACTTTTTAACCTAAAATATTACTCGTTAAAAGAAAAACGAAACCCAGACCCTGAGAAAAATTCTAAGAAGATAAACTATTAATCATTGTAATTATTATTGAAATACTTTACATTTGTTGTAGAAAAAGAAAAGGAAGACATTATTCACTTTTCAGCCAGGCTGCATAATACATTTGTTAATCATTTGATTGACCTTCAAACTTACTGGTATGGTTATTTAGATGACTCGTATTTTTTTCTGAATACACTTTTAAACCGGGAGCGGTGGCGCGGGACATCTGTGATCTCTATTGAGGGAAATTGAAACTGATCAAACAAAAGAAAAACCTGCTGAAAGAATACATATTATTCATGATTGAGAAATGCTATGAACATGAAACGAAAGGAAAATTTTCAAATGCTTCCTAAAGAACTCCATCAACCTAATATATGAAGCCATAAGTGTACCACAAGGTTCAGTTCACCTTGTCAAAAAGACACAAGAAAGAAAAAGTTCAACTTGCTATTTGTTGATTACCAAAGGAGTCACGAGTTCGAGCCCAGTACCACTAAAGACCCGCCGTGTAGGGAGAGATGCATGTTAAATCTGTCAAGAGCTCAAACGTCCTCTTGTTGGAGTGGCGTGGTAGTTAAAAGAGGCCAGCTCAAGTATCGTCCTCGTCACTTAACCATAGTTCAAAATTACGAGGTCGTCTCCAAAAACCCTCGTGTAGCTGAACAGTGCGACGTTAATATTCACTCACTCGAGCATGAAAGCTCATTAAAACTACAATAAATTGGAATAAAATATGACAGCTTTGCCAGCAAATAACATTTCTGTAATATTAATGAAAAGTGTCTCTGATTTGCGCCCTTTATTAAGGTCTTGCACTTTTGAATAATTTTAGTTCAGTGTTTTATTGGATTTTTTCTCAAATCATCAAAGAAAAATTGAAAAGTCCTTGAAAGCCGGTAAGTATACTTTCTCTTAATTAAATTATTCACTGGAATTTTCCGATTTGTATCTCGTATACAGTAAAAATAATTATAAACAAATGATTGGGGTGACTGAGTCCCCCCGCAGTATCATTAGCGTTAGTATCGAGTGCGCGTCTGCTGCTGGATTAAAACATTTTGAAGTCTTCTCGCTTTAAATATTAAAAAGTAATACAATTATTCTTCATCGGAATTTTATATTCTTTTTCATTATTTAACATTAATTCTAAATGCTAATTCTGCGAGGTTTAAAATTACAGTTCTTTTAAACAGTTATTTACAATTATAGCATTTATCTTAAAAAAAAATTTTCCATTTTTGTATACAATGTCGTGCACGCAGTTTTACTCTCTTTACAGTTCAGCTATTATATCAATAATAATGTTTTACTTTTTAAAAAAATGAACTCGTGCGAAAAGCTGGTGTTTCAGCCAGTATACGTTTAATGTATAAGTACTGAAGAAGGTATTTTATAAATAATTTCTTAATACTAAATTAAGAACAAGTTTGATAATTATTAGGGACATTCATGGGCTTGTCTTGTAGAGCAAAGTTTTTCAAAGGAAGGTTTAATATCAGAAATTGACACTTAAAGAGTTATTTTTCTATATTTAGCTGAGATTTATATTTTGTCTTCAAAGCAGCCACCGCAGAAAATTTCGGTTTCACAAAGGTAGGATGTTGAAAATGGTAATAGTATACGAAGTGCTTTTGTTTTCAGTACAGAGAATTCATCATCCACCTCTACCCAAAATTCAAAGAGTGATTTATTACAAAATTGCTTTTTAAGTTTTCACTGGATGTGAAATGTATGAAGAGTTCTTCTTCTGAAGTTGAGAGTCCTTCTGGAGTATCTTGAAATAGATCCCTAATCCACTCGTAACTTGCTACCAAGTTGTCCTCATCCAGAAAATACTTTTTAAAATTCTTTGCCCACATAGCTAAATGATTTTACATGGTTTTAGAAACAACTTTCACATGTTGTTCTTCAGATTTGTAAGTTTTGACACAAAACGACCTGGGGCTTTTTTCCCCATCATTTAGTTCAGTAGCGGTAAATCCAAAATTTAAGTATTTTTGAGAATATTTATTGCCTTGATTTAATTTTCGGAACCATTCTCGTCTGTGTACTTGTTGATCCTTCATTATCGTCGAATGTTTGCTTACGACTTAAAAATGTATGTATGATTTTGTTTTAATCTACTGCCATAAATACTTAATTACCGTGAATTACAATTAACGTGTAAATTTAAAAATTTTACATTCACAAGCTAGATTTGGTAGCTATAGAAGTATCGATTCGACCAAAACTGACTGGAATTGTACGAGGTTTTACATGTTTTGCGCAGACGTCCGATAGGTTGCCCAGACTAACGCAAACGTACCCTATAATGCCAAATGTGATTGATATGATAGAGAGCAATATAGACTAGACTATTTTTCTTATGACATTTGTACTTTGAGAAACTATTGCTGAAGGAAAAGTAAATCTTTGATTAAATGTATCATTTTGCGATCTGCTCCAATTTAAAAATTAGAGAAAGAAAAATTAACATAATAATAAGTAAGTAATATATATTTTAAGTAATTTTCTTAAAATATATATATTACTTAAAAGTTATATGTACAAAATTTAATATACTTATCGTATTAATTTGTACGGTTTATAATTAAGATCGTATTGCAACTTTAGCGTCTCTCTCTCAAAGTGCATTTTTATTGCAGTAAATATATTATTGTTGTATAGGGGGGACAAAAATTATGATTGAAAATTGGGTCGGCAGTATTGAAAGTTTGAGAAACACTGACTTACCTTATTCGTCCGTTTCTAACGCCCGGGATGAGCTTGACCTAAAAGGTTCGATTAAATAGACTCTTAACCAAGAGAATGAGAGTCCTTTTTGATGCAAAAAAGATTTAATGGATAAGGAAAATAGACTACTGATACATTTCACGTTCGAATTACAGACTCTACTACTACTACTAACAAACGTAAACAAAAAAAAGGAATGCGCTCACAGCACCACTCTAATTAAACTACAAGTTCGTTAGCTCCGTTCGCGACACTCCCCACTTTGAGTTTTGAATTTTTAAAATAAAAAACTCAACAATAGTCATTTAGTCCTTTTCGGGGTTTCAAGAGTCTACCATAACGAGATCGTCCAGGTCCCGGCTCTTGCAGCTCACCGTCAGAAGTTAAGATATCTGGCAATTCAAGGGTCTCAAGTCTCGGCTCCACTCCGGCTTCCCCATCAGAAACACTGGAACAGGACTGTATTGAAGAGGTTTCTGCCTGCTGGTATCTCCACTTGTCTCAGCTCTGGGCTCCAGTCCAGCTCCACCATTAGAAATACTGGAACAGGGCTGCTTCGAAGAGGTTGCCGCCCTCTGGGGTTTACTCAGTTCATGCTCTATATTAATGGGTAAATGATTTCCTTCATTAGCATCTGAAAATAAAGGAAAGTTAGTAGGGTGTACAGATGATTTATTTTTCTCCAACACCTCTAGGAGATACAATTTTCGCACTGGACGCAGAAAATAGCCAAATTTAGTTTTTACTTGGGCTACTCCAACCTTCTTGTCTTTGCCAGGGTAGAGTTTCAAAATTTTACCTAAATTCCAGTTTAATCTTTTGGAGTGGTCATCTCCCACCAAAACACACTCAATATCTCCTTCACTTAAGGTATTTTCCCCTTTTATATTTCTTGCCTCCCTCAATTGACTTAAATATTCTACTCGAAAATGTTTCCTAAGATCATTTTGTGTTTTCTTTCGGTACACTAATCTTTTATTAAATTTATTTCCATCTATTTGATCTAACTCCGGCACACCAACTTCTCTAATGTCTTGCAAAAACATTGCTGGAGTTAGAGGTTCCAAATCTTCGACGTCATCTGTAACATAAGTTAATGGCCTGGAGTTAATTAAACTTTCACAATCGCAAAGAACCGTATACGTTTCTTCATGATTCAAAGAAGTTTTTCCCAGTGTTTTTCTTAAAGTCCTCTTCACAAGTTCGATCAATCTCTCCCCAAAACCTCCCCACCAAGGAACCTGTGGAGGAATGAATTTCCATGAAATTGGATTTAGCTCTTCTACATTCTTCAATTTTTCTAAGTTCACTTTCTGATAAAGTCGATAAGCACCTTTAAAATTGGTGCCGTTTTCCGAGTAAATGACGGATGGTCGACCTCGGCGTGCTATAAATCTCCTTAAACCAAGCAAGAAACTTTCAGTCAAAACAGAGGTTAACAATTCAAGATGAATTGCTCTGTAGACTGCACAGGTCAATATCAAAATCCAATTCTTCTCCCCATTCTTAAGAATAAGAGGTCATGCAAAATCTAATCCTATAATTTCAAAAACAGCAGCATCTCTCACCCGGTCTTTAGGTAAGAGTCCTTCTGATACTGATATAGGTTTCACATTGAATCATTTGCAAATAATGCAAGTCTTAATGACTTCTTTAATGGTTTTTCTTCTTTTCAGGATCCAATAGCTTTCTCTGAGAGTGTACATAAGTATCTGAACTCTGGCATGACCTAACTGTACATGCTTATAAATAATGAGTACTTTGACTACTGCATGATTGGAGGGAAGCATAATAGGTAAAGGGAAGTCCTTGTGATCATCCTTTAAAAATACTTTAGTCTTCAGTCTTAAAATCCCATCAAAATCTTTGACTATTTGCAAGGGACTTAATCTTTGGTCTTTTTCGTTATTGAATGCATCCATTTGTACCTGCTTCAACAAGGCACGTTCGGCTATTTTAATTTCTACAAACTGTAAATTCCCTTTTATTCTTTGGTCTTTTGTCTTTTTCAGGTTTGTTAAAAACCTTTTTATCCAGATGGTTATTCTCACAAGTTTACCATATGATGAAAATCGAAGATAATATTTCTCTTCCCTTTATGTAGCAGCTGCAGTTATTATAGTTTTCTTCTTCTCCGATTTGATCACTTCCATATCAGGGAACAGTTCGGATTTTGGACAGTCTTCAGTTGAATTTTTAAGCCAAGATGGACCTTCCCACCAACGTATTTTTTTGAGCGGCTTCACTGAACATCCTTTAGAAGGGAGATTGGTTGGGTTTTGCATTCCAGGAACGTATCTCCAATTTTCTTTAGAGGAGAGACTTCTTATTTCTTCAACTCTATTGGCAACAAACGTTGCCCACGGGCTGTCTCTTTTTATCCAATGAAGAGCATCCATTGAATCTGACCAATAGGTAACGTCAACAATTTCCACATGCAAATCCATCTTCACAGAATCAGCTATCCTAGCTCCAATCGTACATGCTAACAACTCTAATCTAGGGATTGAAGTTCCTTTTAAAGGTGCGACTTTTGATCGAGCTTGAATTAATTGGTAGGTTACTTCATCCTCTCTTTCTGCTCGCAAAAAAACACAAGTATCATAGGATGATTTCGAAGCATCACAAAAAACTTGTAGTGATAGGTTCGTATCTTTAAGATCAAGATTCGATAATCTTCGTGGAACCTTGAAGTCTTGTATCTCTATAAGTTGTTTTTTCCACGTTTCAAATTTTCTTTCTATGTCTATTGGTAATTTGGAGTCACAAGAAGCTTCTATCTTCCAACACTCTTGTATAAGTAATTTGGGGATGAGAGTGATAGGACATGTGAATCCAATTGGGTCGAAAATTCGATGAGCTAAGAAAAGGATTCTTCTCTTTGTGACTTCTTTTTTCGATTCTGTTTCTCTGTAAGATATGGAAAGGGTATCTTCTTTCATATTCCACATAAGTCCAAGAACTTGTATTTCTTGTGGGTCGGATTTCTGTTGATTATCTTGAAAGTCGAAATTTGATTCTATATCACTATGTCGCCATCCACGTAAGTCGAATGTACCCAATGCCAACAATTTTATGGAATCTCTTTGAAAAGACTCAAGTTCTTCGGAGGAATCGCCACTCGCCACACAGTTGTCAACGTACATTGAATCTTTCAATTTTTCAGCAGCTTTTTCCCAATGTTCAGGAGCCTGCTTAAATTGATGGTTTAATACTGCCGCTAATAAAAAGGGACTGCAAGAAGCGCCAAAAACCACTCGACGAGGCCTGTAGATAACAGCTTTCTTCTAATTCCCACCTTCCCACCTAAAGAAACGTAAAATGTCCATGTCATTTTCGTGCAAAGATATCTGAAGGAAAGCTTTTCGAATGTCAGATATGACTCCGATTTTTCCTAAGCGGAAACGATTTAAAATTGATGGTATCATTTTTATCAAATTGTGCCCCTTTTCTACGCAATCATTCAACGAACAAGATTTTCCATGATGAGTTGACCCATCAAACACAGGTCGAATCTTAGTCGTGGAATTTTCCTTGAATACAGGTCTGTTTGGCAAATAACGTAATTTCCCACCATTTTTTGGTTCATCTTGAGCAATCTTTTCAATAATGCCTTCCTTTTCCCGGTCTACTAATACTTGTTCATAATCGAATAATCTGCCTGTAAATTTTAAAGTTGTTACAGTTTTCTACAATCTTCCCTTAGCTAAGCTGTAGTAAACCTCAAGTTTTTCATTTCCTTCTATCCACGGAATACTAACGATGTATGTACCATCATCATCTCGCAATACCGTATTCTCAAAATGTTTCAAAGCAAGATCTTGTAATTCTAATTTCGATTTCTTTTCACTGGGATCTTTTATTCCTAAAGAATCCAATTCCCAAAGATCTGATATTTTTTCTCTGTTAGTAAGAAGAGAATGAACAAGAAGTGTGAATTCTCTAATTTAAATTTAGATTCACAGCTAAATTTCCCCATAACTGTCCATCCTAAGCGAGTATTCACAGCTGTAAGCACCTCAGAAAGTTGTTTTACCTCACCAGTAAATAATTTTCCCACTATGTCAGATCCTAACAGAATATGTATTTCATCAGAATGTTTTTCGAAAAGGCAAAGTTTGTTATTTGCGGAAGAATCACTGATAAATATATTACCTGTTGCCAATTTCTGTAAAATGCGAGAGTCATTAATTCTGGAGATTCCTAAGCAAATGTTTTTCTGATCATTAACTTCTATTATGAAACAATATTTTCCGTCATAACTGTGCAAAAGTTGATTAAATACTTATTATGAAATTCGGTAATTTTGTGTCCTCAAAAAAGTCCGTGAGTTATAGTTTCTTTCCCAATACTTTTTAAACCTATAAATTTTGCAGCAAATTCTGAAATGTAACTTTTTTGGCTACCAGTGTCTAATATCGCTCTCACCAGTTGTTTGGAATTTCCATTTTCTATAAAGACAGCTAATGTTTGTAAAAAAAACTTCCCCGGTGTTTTGGTTAGCTAGATCCGTAGACGTTGACCCTATTTCTCTTTTCAGTTGCTTAAAACCAAAAAATTTATGATGTAAACCCAAAAAAATTTCACATTTTGTTTTATTTATTGGGCAGTTACGCGATAAATGCTTTGCTATTTTTAAACAGTTGAAACAAGCTCCTTTTTGCAGTAAAATATTCTTCCTTTCTTCTAAAGACATTAATAACGTATTCACATTCATTCGAATTATGAGTCATGGAATCGCAAAATATACAGATGAGTTTTATTTTGTCTTTATTTTCTTTAACAGGGGCCGCTTGCAGTATAAAAACTTTTTTGGTTGTTTGTATGATCTGGGTTCTCGAGAAAAATTTGATTTCGTTTCCTGTCTACGATTGCATAATTCAAAAGATGATTTATTTGTAGAATAAGTCTGCTCTCGCACCGTCAAGGATTGCGTAAGAAACTAGAGCAACTCTGCTGAATATCTGAGCCAGAATTCTTTTGTTGTAATTTATTATAATCTAATACCAAGTCAGATGGAATAAGTTTTAACAACATGGGACACAAAATTTTTCCATAATTCGCGGAAGATACGGCTAATGAATTTAAACTTCTTAATTTAACATTACAATTATCAACAAATTTCCGAAAAGAACGAAGGTCATTAGAATTTTTTAAAGGCTCTGATGATAAAATTTTGTTCATATGCGATTGAATTAATACTTCCGGATAAGCAAATCTGTTCTTTAATAATTCTACGGCTTCATCATGGTCCTTTGCCGAAATTGGAAAACCTTCAACAGTGTTTAAAGCAGATCCTCCCAAATGCGCCTTCAAATAATTAAACTTATCGACTTTATTTAAAGATTCATTATTATGTACGGCTGTTTCGAATCTATTCCAAAAAGTTAACCATTTTGAAGCGTCATCTCCATAGAATTGGGTGATATGATATTTTGGGACTTTAATGCGAATGTTATCAGAGTTCCGAAAATGTTCATCTTGTGATTGTGATAATGTAGTCTGCAAGGAGGGCGACGTAACAGGGGGTTTTGAAAATCCATTAATCTTCTTTTTCGCACGAAACTGCCAAAGTAACACTTTTTCTCTATATTTTTCGGCGATTTCAAATTCACCATCGAATTCTTCAGGCTTAAAAAGGGGTTCCATTTGTTGATCAACTAAAGTTAAAGGCTCAAATTTGATGCAAAGAATTTCTACCAATTCACTTAACCTATCAACATTTAAATCAGAATTCGATAGTTCAACTTTTAATTCATTAACTACCTTAGTAACAGCTGTTCTCAATGATTTTCGTTTGGTTTTTAACAACTCGAATGATTGTGCTTAGGCCACATATTTAGTATATTAAAATAATCACAGCTTATACACCAAAACAAGTTCAGATCAACTTAATACTTTCAATAATTCTAATAATTTCGAAAATTTCTAATGTTCTAGTGTTTAAAAAGTTAACATAGTTCAAAATGTATCAGTTTCAAATATATATATATTCATCATTTAAAATATTTCTTTTTCCTTCCGATTATCAAATATTCAAATAAAATGTAACATATATATTTAACTAGCTGTTACCCACCCACTTCACTGGGTATTTCATAATGTTGTATATATGTATATTGTTTATATATATATTAATTATTGATATCTAGCATTAAGAATTCGATTGTATTGAAAAATATATTTATAGCTGTTACACTCTCGCCCCTTGATATAATAAGAACATAAATTATAATATCTAATTTCTATTTATATCTAAAATCGAAGTAGAAAGATTTTTTTCGCTCACTTAACCTAATAAGCAAGTGGATTTCCACCAAAGCAACTTTCAGTGGATCTCTACTCCATAAAATAAACATGCGTGCTGAATTTCAAGTCTAAATCTAACAGAGCAAAAACGGAATTTTTATCATCAATACCTCGTTGAGAGCACTCTTAGCGCATTCCAATTCAACAAAAGAAGCATGCAAACAAAATTTTATTATTGTAGTCTTAGCAGTTCGAAAACGGGAATTTTGTCTATAAATACACCCCAATAACTTTCCCCGCTTCCTCCTGGAGTTGATTTCCGTAAAATCCACTATTCAACTAAAGAAAAAAGTGCTCAACAAATTTCAAGTAAATGAGTTAAATTCAAAAACAGGAATTTTTCTATAACACTCCTTAATCTCTCGCAAACTCACTCCTTTGGGGGTCCGTTTTCGCAAAAATCTTTGTAAAAGGAACTTTATTCCATGAACGGAACATACCTTCTAATTTTCAAGCAGGTGTTTCTATTAGTTGAAAAGCGGAAATATTTATCTATTACGCCCCTTAATCCCCCTCAGTGACCCTTGGGGATCAATTTTCCCCAAAAATATTTTCTAGAGGATCTCTACACCATGAAAGGAATTCGTTTATACCAAATTTTAAGACTGCGCAACTGATAGTTACTATGTCTGACATGGAAACAGAAATTTTCGATAATCTGGATCATATGAAGGACCCCGCCACCCTCTTTCCTGACTTCACTAAGCCGGGCGCATTCCAATCCCTCAAACGCGGAAAAGCCGCACAGGGAAACGATAAGCGCCGTAAGCAGAAAGATCCCAAGAAAGCTGTTGAGTCTCCGCCAGAAGAAACCGATAACGACAAATGCCGTCGCCACAAGGAAATACAAAAACGTATTAAGATGATGAACGGTAGACTCTCCTTCCTCGAGCATTGTATCCAAAGTGAGAAGGAATTTCCTGACCTCACCGATGATGACGCCCTCGTGTTGAATTTCAAAATGAATATGATGAACTCTCTTCCCAGAAGGAGCAAAACTTGGGTGAGTTAGCTTTGTTTCTTCCTTGCCCTGTACTGGATTGCCCGGAAAATGCTAAAAACTCTACTAAGAGAAATGACCCCCCAGAACCACATGTGTGAAAAAACACTCGCGTCTAATGAGCCACGATAACAAGAAATCAGCAAATACTGACGGTGGTTTCGCCCCCCAAAAGTTTGCGAAAAAACCAAAGCTTTCTGATCCCATTGCCGGGACCAGTCAGCCTGTCAGCATACAGAACAAATTCAGCAGCCTTACTGGAAAGGAAGCTGAAATAACCCCCACGACCTCAAACCAAACAGCGGCTCCAATTTCCGCCCGTTCTAAAGTCCCCCCAATTATGTTTAAACATAAAAAAGCTAATTATAAATTAATCGTTAAAAACTTAAACAAAGATTTCCCTGACTGCGACGTCAAGCTAGCAGAGAAATATCTTAAAATTTTCACTAAAAGTCCCGACGAGCATCGCATTGTGACAGAATACCTCAAGGAAAAAAGCGAGGAATTCTACGTGATTGACCCACCGGATTCCCGCCCCCTGAAAATTGTCATCAAAGGACTCCCGATTTCCACCGAAATCGGTGAGATCCAAGAAGACTTAACCTCGCAAGGATTTTGTGTTGAAAAGGTGGCCCAGCTCACCCGATCCAAAACAAAATCCCCGCTCCCCATTTTCATGGTCGAGCTCGAAAAGAAACCAAATTCCCCAGATATTTTTCAACTGAAAAAATGCTGCTACCTCACGGTGCAGGTCGACGCTTTCAACAGACGACCGGGGTTTCACAATGTTACAACTGTAACTTGTTTAACCACTCGTCGAAAAATTGTTTCATGCGCACTAGGTGTCTAAAATGCGGTGAATCTCACCGTACCAGTGAATAATGCCCCATTAAAGAAAAGATAGAAAATCCCGTATACATCAATTGCAATAAGACAGGACACATGGCAAATTGGAGCCAATGTGAAGAATTCCCCAAAAGAAAACCGAGAAAAGGTGAAACGATTCGAAATCGTAACACCTCTACAGAAACCAGCAAACCCTCAAAACCGGTCACCCCAAATCTCTCCTTCGCAGCTGCCCTCTCGGGCGCTTCTAATAAAAACAGTACTCCCGGAACTTCGGCCGCCATCGAAGAAACCCCTTCAACTAATGAAAAAAGTAATGAAAATGACTTTGGCTTTAAAGACGCGATTAATGAATTAAGAAGATTCTTCCTAGACTACCCCTTTCTTTTAGAAATGGGTAGGCAGTTTAGTTACGCAAAAGATGAAGAGAGAATTGATATCTTCTATCAAAACCTCATTAAAAATCAAGATCCAAAGGCCTAAATTCTAGTTCCTCTCATTCAAATATCTCTCCATTGTAAAGATTTATTGTTTTTTCAAACCCGCCTCCCTCGTTAGGGTGAATTTTGGAGCACATAGTCCCGTCGGATTCAAATCTCCTATCCTGGAATAAAGATGACTGTAAAAAATTTACCATTGCCCTTTTTAGAAAAATATTTAATTAAGAGTGAAATTTAATTTATGAAGAATTTGAATATACAAAAATTTACTGAGAGAAACAATTACAATAATAGAAATAGATTGGTCAGAAATAAAACACTCAGAATTATACATAGGTTCTAATTTAATTTCTAATCTACCATTATTTTTAAATGCTTTAGTTATTAACTTATCATTTTTATCATATATCAATACACAATTATTTTCTGATTTAATCTTACAACCTTTATCCATTAAACATGTTACAGACAGCAAATTACATCTTAATTGAGGAACATAACTGACATCAGTAATTGTTAGATTAATAGAATTACAATGTTTTGTACTCACAGTTTTAGCTGAAACGTTTCCAGTTCCTTGGCTCATCATTTTAGAATTTTTATCGGCTAAGTAAATGTCCATCACTTCTGGACTAATATTTTTGAACCACATAGATTCTTTAGCCATATGACAGGATGCACCACTATCCAGAATCCAGATATTGTCACAATGTTTTTCTTCTCGATGGGAAGCTGTAAATACGTGTCCATTTCTAGACGAATTGTTTCTTTGGCTTGTACTTGGAGAGTTCTTGTTTCTATAATAACAGTCCTTAGCTAGATGATTTGATTTTCTGCAAATATAACACAGTCTCGTTTGCTTTTCATTTTTTCTCTTACAATAAAATGCTTCAGAATTAATTCCATCCATGCGAGTTTTAATTGGCAAGTTTAAAGTTGCTTCTTCTTCCCTTAAAATTTGTAATATTTCGTCCATGCTTTTTCCTCTTTGTGTTTTCAGAATATCGCGCACTTTGGAGAATTTTCCATTTAATCCTCTAACGGTATGGTAGACCAATTCCCTTGGCGACACGTCCAGTCCAAGGGAGTGACACTTAGTCGAAATCCCCCGCGCTCTTGCAATATAATCTGCTACAGTTTCTCCATTTTTCATTCTGATGTTTTTTAGTTCATTGCCCGCGTCAATTTTTCAGCCTTCGCCGATGTAAGTCGCTCTAATTTTATCCCACAGCACTTTCGCGTTGTCTTCCGCCGCGAACTGTAAGGCTTGCTCATCTGCGAGCGATAACTTAATGTATGCTATTGCATCTGAGTTTTTCGTAATCCAGTCCATTTCATCTTTACGGTAAGGTCTTCAGGTTTTTCGTTTAAGATTAGAGAGTCTAATCTCTTTAAGCTAAGGGCAGCTTTCATCTTAAGCTTCCAAATAAAATAGTTCGTTCCGTTTAAATCGGGAATAGTTATCTTATCCATTGTAGGTAGAAAGGTTTAAACGTTCACAAAGTCAACTAACTCATCACACAGATTAACCACGGACTGCTACTACGTGCTGTTTTTTTTGTGAAATCACATCCACTACGGTATCTTGGGACATCACATTTATTTATATAAATACGAAAATAATGATCGCGGATACTGCACACAGCAAGTCTGACCCAAGCACACAGCGACCGGTCAGCTCGTCAACCCCGTAGAAGGAATGCGTGGGAGTGAGGTGGGAAAAAGAGCGCGTGGGCGGATCACTCAGTTATCCTTCCGCCAGAAAAAATAGTTCACTCACTTCACCCCAACAGTCAGTGAGTGAGTGAGTCGTTTTTCTCCTTTATATATATAGACTAGCCGTTACCCACCCGCTTCACTGGGTATTTCACGATGTTGCATATATGTATACTGTTTACATATATATTAATTATTGATATCTAGCATTAAGAATTCGATTGTATTGAAAAATATATTTATAGCTGTTACACTCTCACCCCTTGATATAAAAAGGACATAAATTATAATATCTAATTTCTATTTATGTCTAAAATCGAAGTAGAAAGATTTTTTTCGCTCACTTAACCTAATAAGCAAGTGGATTTCCACCAAAGCAACTTTCAGTGGATCTCTACTCCATAAAATAAACATGCGTGCTGAATTTCAAGTCTAAATCTAACAGAGCAAAAACGGAATTTTTATCATCAATACCTCGTTGACAGCACTTTTAGCGGATTCCAATTTAACAAAAGAGACATGCAAACAAAATTTTATTATTATAATCTTAGCAGTTCAAAAACGGGAATTTTGTCTATCAATACGCCCCAATAACTTTCCCCGCTTCCTCCTGGAGTTGATTTCCGTAAAATCCATTCTTAGTGGAACTCTATTCAACTATAAAGAAAAAAGTGCTCAACAAATTTCAAGTAAATGAGTTAAATTCAAAAACAGGAATTTTTCTATAACATGCCTTAATCCCTCGCAAACTCGCTCCTTTGGGGGTCCGTTTTCGCAAAAATCTTTGTAAAAGGAAATTTATTGCATGAACGGAACATACCTTCTAATTTTCAAGCAGGTGGTTCTATTAGTTGAAACGCGGAAATATTTATCTATTACGCCCCTTAATACCCCTCAGTGACCCTTGGGGATCAATTTTCCCCAAAACTATTTTGTAGCGGATCTCTACACCATGAAAGGAATTAGCTTACCAAATTTTAAGACTGTACGTCTAATAGTTTGAAAATGGAAATAATTATCTATAACGCCACTTAAGTCCCCGCAACGCCCCTTAGGAAACGATTTACACAAAACCCATCTTATGACAGATCACTACTCAGTGAATGAAATCTGCTTACTCAATTTCAAGATTTTACGTCTAATAGTTTAAAAAAGGAGTTAATTGCCTATAACGCCCCTTAATTCTCCACGCCACTTGGGGTCGATTTTCACAAAACCCTTTCTGTAGGGGATCTGTACTTTATAAAAGGTATCCGCTTATCAAATTTCAAGACTGTACATCTAATAGTTTAGAAATGGAAATAATTATGTATAACGCCCCTTAAGCCCTCGCAACGCCACTTAGGAAACGATTTTCACAAAACCCATCTTATAGCAGATCTCTACTCAATTAATGGAATCAGCTTACGAAATTTCGAGATTTTACGTCTAATAGTTTAAAAAAGGATTTAATTGCCTATAACGTCACTTAATTCTCTACAACGCCACTTAGGAGTCGATTTTCACAAAACCCATTCTGTAGGGGATCTGTACTCTATGAAAGGAATCCGCTTACCAAATTTTTCAAGACTGTACATCTAATAGTTTAAAAATGGAAATAATTATGTATAACGCCCCTTAAGCGCCCTCAACGCCCCTTGGAGGTCGATTTTCGTAAAAATCATTATGTAGGGAATCTCTACTTTATGAAAGAAATCTGTGTACCAAGTTTCACGACTTTGCATCTAATAGTTTAGTAAAGGAAATAATTATCTATAACGCCCCTTAAACCCTCGTTACGCCCCTTGGGGTTCGAACTTTGCAAAATTCGTTCTTAGCTGACGACTACACCATGAAGGGAACCTACCTACCAAATTTCAAGTTTATAGGTTTAATAGTTCCGGAGATATCGTGATTAGTCAGTCAGTGAGTCGCTTTTCTCCTTTATATATATATAGATATAGATTATAATCAATATTCAAAGAATAACCTTTCATTTTATTAAATTCTAGTTCGAACTTCTTTGCTTTCAAAATTCTAAAACTATTTCAAGCTCAGATCCCGACAGGGATGCCATGTGAAAAAATTAATTTTCTGTTTAACAAATTCTAATATAAGAATAAAGGTTTGACTTACCTTATTCATCCGTTTCTAACGCCCGGGATGAGCTTCACCTAAAAGATTCGATTAAATAGACTCTTAACCAAGAGAATGAGAGTCCTTTTTGATACAAAAAAGATTTAATGGAATTAAGGAAAATAGACTACTGATACATTTCACGTTCGCGAATTACAGACTCTACTACTACTACTGACAAACGTAAACAAAAAAAGGAATGCGCTCACAGCACCACTCTAATTAAACTACAAGTTCGTTAGCTCCGTTCGCGACAGTGAGTGATTTCTAAAATTGTGTCAAAAAATTTCCCTTCTTCGAAATAGCTGCATGGCCTGGCGTTGCACGGGCTATCACTACTGTTATAAATTTTCCCTTTCTTTCACAAAATCAGAACTTCTAATACTCATTCTCAAAATGACTTAACCGCCCCCTCTCCGCCGCGCTTAGCCCATGGTTGCTCGGGCTTTCTATTTTCCTCATGACACCAGCATTTCTGTCTGTGTGTTTGTACGCGCACAATGTGAGCGATTTCTAAAATTATATCTGTTACGACCCGCATGTGCAGAGGGCGCTAGTAGTCCTCTTTGTTTACATTTCGTCAGTATGCTTGTAATACAGCCACGGAGCGGACGTACCTACCGTCCTCAATAAACAAACATTTTTAAAGTATACAGTCCACGCCTTTTGCTTGAGCAGTCAAGTTATACATAACTCAAAGTCTGCTCATAATCCGTTATAGACATTTCTAGAATAACCACACCATTTGTGGTTAAAATCAGAGCTATCGACCTCACCCAGTTTTGTGGTCGGTGTCGAGCCCGAGCCAAAAATCAAAATGGCTCCAAAAGAACTATCAGAACTCACCGTGTTTAACAGAAGGAAAGCACATCTGCTCGGTCAGATCACACGCATTAGAAACTCCTTGGAAAATGTGGATTCACCATTGAATCAAGTTGAAATAAGAACTAAACTCGCATCGCTTTCTGAAGTGAAAGCAAAAATAGACAAACTTCGGACCGAAAGCTACAGGGTTCTTTCGGATGAAGAGCTCATGGATTTCGAGGCCAGTTTGGACACGATGGAAGTGGACGCAGATAATTTAGAGGTGAGTCTCAATACCTTACTTGAATCTTCTAATGTGGATACCTCTGAATTATCTGTGAAAAATGATTTTGCTAATTACAATGTGAAACTGCCATCCATTAATTTACCGGAATTTTCGGGACAATATATTAATTGGTTGCAATTTAAATCCCAATTTGTATCATTAATTCATGATAACGCTAGTTTATCAAACTCGCAAAAACTATATTATTTGCAATCTGCCCTGTAAGGCCATGCAAAACAATTGCAAACAGTAAACGATTCTTACTCATCTTTATTTGAAGCTTTAGAAGGTAGATACGAAAATAAAAGATTAATTGTAAATAGTCATATTGCTGAACTTTTAAATCCTAACAAAATAAAATTTGAATCTGCTTTTCATCTCAGAAGTTTAATAGATTCAATTCAGAGTCATCTTAGAGCCTTAAAACAACTAGAATTAGAACCTAACGCTTTGTGTGAATCAATGTTAATTTTTGTTATAACTCAACGTCTAGATAATGAATCGCGTAAACAATATGAAATGGAATTACATTCTAATGAGTTGCCTAAGTGGGATAATTTTTTAGACTTTTTAATAAAAAGGAGCCAAGCCTTAGAAAACGTACAAAGAAATTCTTCGTTGAAAAACAAGAACGAATATTCTCCAAAATTCAGATCATTTGTCGTGAAAAGCGATGAAAAAACCTGTCCGTTATGTCCTTTAGAGACACACCCAATTTTTAAGTGTAAAATGTTTCACGAGATGTCTGTTCAAGAAAGAAGCAACAAAGTGAGATCCTTAAACCTATGCTTTAATTGTCTAGGCCATCACCTTATTAAGAACTGTTTAAAACTGAACAGGAAATGTAGGGTTTGTAATGCGAACCACAATTCTCCTCTTTGCAAAATAAGTGTGCCCCGACCGATATCAGAACCACACCAAAATAGAAACCTCCCCTCCCCACAGAGTTCATCAAGGGTCATTTATGACCCAACTCCCTCCACTGTAATAAACCCTCAAACCGCGACGTGTCTTTACAATGAGGTTGGGGAGAAATCCATTTTGCTTTCGACCACCAAGGTCAAAGTTCAGAGTGCGACAGGGAGTTGGCTTGTAATGAACGCGATCCTCGATTCAGGGAGCCAAAAAATGCCTTTGTAGCTTGGAAGCGTCCAATTTCCTCGGGTTGGAAAAATACTCTATGAATTCAACTATTGTAGGCTTGAATGGAGCTTGCATTTCAGTGAGGAAACGAATTTCCGCTGAAATTTCGAACGGAAGTTCAATTAAAAGAAAACTTAACTTTCTCATAGTCCCTAAAATTACTGGATGCGTTCCTACACAGCCATTGGATTTAACAAAAATAAAATTGCCTCAAAATATAACATATGCTGATGCGGAATTTAATATTCCCAAACCAATTGATATTCTCCTGGGAGGTGAAATATTTTATGAATTATTAAAAAGTAAACAAATAAAATTACATGACAATTCAATAATATTGCAGGACTCCGTATTTGGTTACATTGTAACAGGTTCCATTCAAAACGAACCATCGAACTATATATTATTTTTGCAATTTCCTCCAAGATCAGGATAGAAATTTAACAAAATTTTGGGATTTAGAAGCAATAGGAATTAAAGCAGAGTCTAGTTGTGACCCAGACGACCAAGCCATGCAACATTTTAAATCTTCAGTACGTTTCAATAGTGGTCGTTATGAAGTTGGGTTTCCTTGGAAGGGCCATACACAAGAGTTAAATGACAATTTTTCCGTAGCAGAAAAACGTGTTAAATCCTTAACAAGAAGATTCATTCGTGATCCAACTCTGTGCATCAGTGCTTCTCAAACTTTCAATACTGGCACCCCCCTTTTCAATCACAATTTTTATCGCACCCCCCTTATACATAATAATTTACTGAATGCAATAATAATGCACTTTTACGATAAAGCAACAATATTTATTCTAAACCGTACAAATTCATGACATAAGTATTAAATTTTGTGTATGTTACTTTTAAGCAAAAAAAAGTTAAGTAATAGGATAATTACTAAGTTATTTTTCCTTTCTCTGATTTTTAAATTGGAACATATTACAAAATGCGGTGGTTGCTTAGAAGACAAAATATAGATATCAGCTAAATATAGAAAATGAACTCAGAGGGTCAATTTCTTATCTTAAAACTCCTTTCAAAAACTTTGCTCTGTAAGACAAGCCCATGGAAGTAGCTAATAATTATTAAACTTGTTCTTAATTTAGTATTGATTAATTAGTCATAAAATACTCTGTGCACCACTCATACATTAAAAGCAGTGTTTCTCAAACTTTCAATACTGGCGACCCAATTTTCAATCATAATTTTTGTCTCGCCCCCCTGTAGAACAATAATGTATTTACTGCAATAAAAATGCACTTTGAGAGAGATACGCTAAAGTTACAATACGATCTTAATTATAAACCGTACAAATCAATACGATAAGTATATTAAATTTTGTATATATGTAACTTTTAAGTAATATATATTTTAAGAAAATTACTTAAAATATATATTACTTAGAATTATGTTATTTTCTTTCTCTAATTTTTAAATTAGAACAGATCGCAAAATGATGTATTTAATTAAAGATTTATTTCCTTCAGCATTCATTTCTCAAAGTACAAATGTCATTAGAAAAATAGTCTAGTCAATGTCGCTCTCTATCATATCCATCACATCTGGCATTATAGGGTACGTTTGCGTGAGTTTGTGCAACCTATCGGACGTCTGCGCAAAACATGTAAAAATGCTTTTTCTCGTACAATTCCAGTCAGTTTTGGTCGACTCGATACTCCTATAGCTACCGAATCTAGCTTGAATGTACATTTTTTAAAACTTCCACGTTAATTGTAATTCACGGTAATTAAGTATTTACGGCAGTAGATTAAAACAATATCATACATACATTTTTAAGTCGTAAGCAAACATTCGACCATAATAAAGAATCAACAAGTACACAGACGAACGAGCATGGTTCCAAGGCGATCTTCTCAAAAATACTTAAATTTTGGATTTACCACTACTGAAGTAAATGATGGAAAAAAAGCCCCAGCTCGATATGCGTTAAAACTTACAAATCTGTCGAACAGCATGTGAAAGTTGTCTTTAAAACATGTAAAATCATTTAGCTATGTTGGCAAAGAATTTTAAAAAGTATTTTCTGGATGAGGACAGCTTGGTAGCAAGTTACGAGTGGATTAGGGATCTATTTCAAGATACTCCAGAAGGGCTCTCAACTTCCGAAGAAGAAATCTTCATATATTTTACATCCAGTGAAAAATTAAAAGGCAATTTGTAATAAATCGCTCTTTGAATTTGGGGTAGAGGTGGGTGAGGAATTATCTGTACTGAAAACAAAAGCACTTCGTATACTATTACCATTTTCAACATCCTACCTTTTTCAAACCCGATTTTCTGCAGTGGATACCTTGAAGACAAAATATAGATCTCAGCTAAATATAGAAAAATAACTCTTTAAGTGTCAATTTCTGATATTAAACCTTCCTTTGAAAAACTTTCCTTTTACAAGACAAGCCCGTGGAAGTCCCTAATAATTATTAAACTTGTTCTTAATTTAGTAATAAGATTGATTGATTAAATATTAACGTCGCACTGTTCAGCTGCACGAGGGCTTTTGACGACGGACCACGTAATTTTGAACCATGGTCAAGTGACGTGGATGACACCTGAGCTGGCACCTCCCTCTCCTAACTAGCACACCACACCAAAGGGAAAACGTTTCAACTCTCAACAGATTTAACGTGCATCGCTGCCCTACACGGCGGGTCTTTAGTGGTACTGGGTTCGAACTCGTGACAAGGCAAGCCACGATCCGATACCTATACCACTCGGCTACCGCGGCCAAATTCAGTAATAAGAAATTTATCAAATACCTTCTTCAGTACTGATGCATCAAACGTATACTGGCTGAAACACCGACTCTTCGCACGAGTTCATCTTTTAAAAAAATAAAACATTATTCTTGATATAATAGCTGAACTGTAAGGGGAGTAAAACTGTGTGCACGACATTGTATACAAAAATGTAAAATGATTTTTTTTAGATAAATGCTATAATTGCAAATAACTGTTTAAAAGAACTGCAATTTTAAACCTAACACAATTAGCATTTAGAATTAATGTTAAATTATGAAAAAGAAAATAAAATTTCGATGAAGAATGATTGTGTTACTTTTTAACATTTAAAGCGAGAAGACTTCAAAATGTTTTAACCCGGGAGCAGGCGCGTACTCGATACTAACATTAATGGTAGTGCGGGGGGAATCAGTCACCCCAATCATTTGTTTAGAATTATTTTTACTGTACACGTTACAAATCGGAATTCTAGTGAGTATTTTAATTTATAGAAAGTATACTTACCTTCTTTCAAGGACTATTAAATTCTTTGATGATTTGAGAAGAAATCCAATAAAACTGAACTAAAATGATTCAAAAGTACAAGACCATAATAAAGGACGCAAGTCAGACACTTTTTAATTATCCTACAGAAATGTTAAACCAATCAATTCTTTTCCAAATATCGCAAAACTCAATTATTTACAATTTCCCTAAGCGAAAAGCAAACGCATAAAAGATGGGGGGGGGGAACTAATATTGATAATAACCATACCATAAGATTGAAGGTCAATCAAATGATTAGCTAACGTACTATGCAGTCTGGCTGAAAAGTGAATCATGACTTCCTTTTCTTTTTCTACAACTAATGTACAGTATTTCAATAATAATTACAGTGGTGAATTGTTTATCTTCTTAGAATTTTTCTCAGGGTCTGGGTTTCGTTTTTTCTTTTAACGAGTAATATTTTATGTTAAAACGTAATAAAAAAATCTCTCACTGAGGAAATACAGCAAATAAAACAACGGAGACCACGCACCTGCGAGCTCCACGACCTCTCGATTTATCATGAGCGAATCAAGCGATAATATGGAATTTTCGCCGACAAAATTTGAACAAGTTTCCGCATGCGAGAAACTTAGAGATACTGTCACGGGAATCTCAGCTCTTCATTTATCGATTCACGGGATGGACGGACGTTCACCCAGCCCCGGAAATGCATTCATGGACTTGTACTACTCAAGCACCCAGGCCATGATCAGGAAAAAGGAGGAGATGGTAAGTGAGCTTAAAACCCTTCCACCATGTACTATCTCAGATTGCCAGGATCATAAGATTCCCTCTACCTCGGTAGAAGAGGAAATTAATTTTGTTCCCTCCCCTCCTATTATTGAAAATAAGATTGAAAATAAAAATAAAACCAATAGCAAATCCAAGAAAAAATTTAGCAAAAAGCGTAAACAGAAAGGTAAGGATTCTACGGAAGAGTTTATCTTTCCCCAAAAGACGGCCAGACCGATCTCCCCTACCTCTACCCAGGACCCCATAGAAACTAACAATAGTTTCTTCGATCTTGAACAGGATGTTGAGAATCCTCCTCCGATTGAAAAAGTAACTACTGAAGTAGTTACACCTAAGATACCTCTCCCCCACCCTATAATGCTTAAAATTAAAAATAATTTCAGAGAGCAAATTAAATGCATCTCTGAAAAATTCCCTAATTTACGAAACAGAATTGTTAATGACGTCGTAAAAATGTTCTCAACTGACCCCGAAGAATACAGAAACCTTAGACACTTTTTAGAAATGGATAACGATTTCGAATTTTACATTCTTAAACGTCAAAAAGATAAACCAATTAAAGCCGTTATTAAAGGCCTCCCTAATTCTGTTTTAATTACTGATATCACAAATGACTTAAAATTAATCGGATTCAATATAGATAGCTGCACGCAACTAATCTCCAAAAGAACTAAAAAATCCCTCCCATATTTTCTAATTACTCTACCAAGAAACGATTTAAATAGTAAAATTTTTGACATCAAAAAGTTGGGTTATTTGCAGGTGAAAGTAGAAGGTTACCTCGTTAGAGGAATAACCCAATGCTTCAACTGCAATAACTTCTACCATACTGCCGCGAATTGTTTTATGAAACCAAGATGCCTTAAATGCGGTAAAGACCACGCCACTCGAAATTGTCACATCAAAAAACGACAAGAGAACCCATTTTGTATCAACTGCCAGGACTTCGGTCACTCGGCATGTTATACAAAATGTCCCAAATTCCCCCAACCCAAAAAAGGTACTGCCTTTTCCGACCCGATTAAAAGAAAAAAAATTTCAAGCAAATGGACAAAAGAGGGAATTTCCTTCGCTAACGTTGTTAGCGGAGAAATCCCCAGTCAGATCCCCTCCGAAACCGAAAACCTTACTGCAAATAAAAAGGAAGACTCTTCCAGTGGATTCCTTACCCAAGATAATAGCAGTTCAGATTTTTCCCAAGTTTTGGAATTTTTTAATACAATCTCAAACCTCGTAAAGAAAAATTCCAAAAAATTCTCGACCTTCTCTCTAAATTTAAAACAGCAAATTCCGACGAAGAAAAAAACCTGCCTTCTGGCAGAAGCTTTAATGAACAACATTTAAATTTCCCTATTTTCTTAATTGTAACTCTTATTTTTCTCCCCTTAACTTTTTTAAAATTCTCTCAAATTAATCGAATTTCTCTTTTTTAAAAAATTTTTAAAGTCACTTTCTATTTCAAAGTACAGGATTTCAATCTTAAAAGCTCACTGCCATCCTCCAATCAACGATCGCTCCATAGCCAACGCCTCCTGCACTACCATTGGACCTCCTCCTCTGAAGTCACGCCCCTCTCTTCAAGCCCAAGTTTCCAAAACCATGAAAATCAGAGTTCCAGATAGAAGATAGAAGGATGCTGGCGCATCCTAGATTCCTGGTTACAAAATCATCCGTCAATCATCCGACAGCAAATAAAACAAAATGTTTTTTTTCTTTAATTTGGTTTTGGGATCAAAGATAGCTATTTGATGACGGAAAAAAGCCAGATAATAAACATAAATTATGTCAGTGTTGTTGTGTGTATTTTTTTTTATTATGGAAGAAAGCATTTTGTTTTACTTCTCTTTCCAGTTATTTTTTTAAAAAATAATCTTTAAATTTTCGATACGCTCGCGCCCCCCTTGTAGGGTCATCGTGCCCCCCAGGGGGGCGTGCCCCACACTTTGAGAAACACTGCTGTACATACAATATTCCGAAATTTTGAAAGAATATGAATCTCAAGGAGAATAATTGAAAGGGTTCTAGAAACTGAAAACCAACTGATAGAGCAGTATTCTATTTACCGCACCAAGCGGTCTTTCGCCAAGAAAGCCTAACTACAAAAATGCGCTTTGTTTTCGATGCAAGTTCCCATGAAGATGGACAACCATCTCTTAATGACTGTATATGGTCAGGTGAGAATTTAAACCCAAACATATTCCACCTGATAATTTCTTTTCGCTTGAACACGATTGCTATCACCGCAGATATAGAACGTGCATTCTTGCAAATCTCATTACGTGACGAGGACAGAGATGCAGTTAGATTTTTGTTTCCAGACATTAGATCAAATCAAACAGATCCCTACAAGTTTCAAGCGTATAGATTTAAGCGTGTGATGTTTGGAGTCAACGTAAGCCCCTTCTTGCTCTCCGCAACAATTAAGCATCACATCGAGAATTACCGTGAGCAATATCCAGCAGCAACTGAAATGCTTGACACTTGTCTCTATGTTGATGACGTAATCAGTGGTGCTGATGACATCTCCCAAGCCTTAAAAGTATCAAAGGATGCTGAAACAATCATGAAGAATGCCAGCATGAAATTACGCAAATGGAATTCAAATGATCAAACATTGATGAGAACTTGGGAAAAGGAAGGCCTTGAGACACATCCTCGTCACCCGGACGACAGTTCTAAAATCCCTTCGTCAAAGGTTTTAGGGATACCATGGGATGTTGTCCACGACTATTTTACAATTGATGTTAAAGGACTTCTGCAATTGGACACGTCAAAACCCATCACAAAAAGAATTGTGCTTCAATCAGCTGGGAAAATATACGATCCAGTTGGGTTCTTGTCACCCTACACAATTAGGCTCAAATGCCTATTACAAGAACTTTGGCTACGGAAGTTATCCTGGGATGACGAGCTACCGCCAGATATTCATGCAGTATGGTCACAATGGTGGTTAGAACTTCCATTTTTATCAGAGTTGAAGATTCCGCGAAAGATCCTCGATTCCAGTGGAGATTCAAGTGAAGTCCAAATCCATACCTTTTCCGATGCCAGTCAAAAGGCACATAGTGAAGGCACTTCTTGAGAGTCAAGCACAAGGACAGAGTCAGCGTTGATCTTGTAACATCTAAGAGCCGTGTTGCACCTCTGAAAAGGTTATCCCTGCCTAGATTGGAACTGATGGGCGCTCTGCTTGCTGCACGCTTAGCGAAGGAAGTCAAGAAAATCCTAGATCAGAAGTGTTCAACCAGAGCCTTTTTCTAGACGGACTCTCAGGTCACCTCACATTGGATCAAAGGTCCAAGCAATAGATGGAAACCCTTTGTTGCGAACAGGGTTCGCGAAATCCAATCACTCACCGATCCTAACTCGTGGTTCCACTGTTCCGGCAAGGACAACCCAGCAGATCTACTTACTAGAGGAATCAGCGTAGACGCTCTTACAACCAACTCCAAGTGGTGGAATGGATCCTCGTTTCTACGTCAAATTGACTTCCAGACCAAAGGACTAGATGAAGCGATCCCAGAAAGGGTGTATTTAAGGAAATGAGAAAGAACTCAAATATAAAAGAGGACATTTCCTTGACATTGACAGTGACTAAAAACAATTTCCTTGAAAACATTATTGATATTTCAAACAACTATGTAAAATTAATTCGTGTTGTAAGTTTTCTTTACAGATTCATACACAACTGCAGAACCAAAATTACAAAGATAAAGGAACCCCTTACTTCACAGGAGGTAAGTCATGCTGAGAACTGGCTGATCCACTCATTGCATGAAAGGGAGTTCTATGAAGAAATGCGCAAATTGTTGGCAGGTGAGCCTATGAAAAGCAAATTAACTCCATTTAATGTTTTTCTTGATGAGAGCAACATCATTAGAGTAGGAGGCAGACTTGCCAATTCAAATTTAAATGAGAAGGCTAAATTTCCCATGATTTTCCCTAGTAGAAACGTTTTAACTGATATTATATTGAGCCATTATCATAAAAAATATTTGCATGCAGGACCCCACTCACTTTTATATCTTGTTCGTCAAAAATTCTGGCCACTCAATGGCAGAAATAACTGTCGTAGAATTATTCATGAATGTGTGAATTGCTTTAAGAACAAGCCCATCACTATGAATCAAATTATGGCTAACCTACCGAGAGATCGTGTAACACCGAATTATCCCTTTAATGCAGTGTTTCTCAAAGTGTGGGGCGTGCCCCCCTGGGGGGGCGCGAGCGTATCGAAAATTTAAAGATTTTTTTTAAAAAAAAATAACCGGAAAGAGAAGTAAAACAAAATGCTTTCTTCCATAATAAAAAAAAATACACACAACACTGACATAATTTATGTTTATTATCTGGCTTTTTTCCGTCATCAAATAGCTATCTTTGATCCCAAAACCAAATTAAAGAAAAAAAACATTTGTTTTATTTGCTGTATTTCCTCAATGAGAGATTTTTTTATTACGTTTTAACATAAAATATTACTCGTTAAAAGAAAAAACGAAACCCAGACCCTTTGAAAAATTTTAAGAAGATAAACAATTCACCACTGTAATTATTATTGAAATACTGTACAGTAGTTGTAGAAAAAGAAAAGGAAGTCATGATTCACTTTTCAGCCAGGCTGCATAGTACGTTTGCTAATCATTTGATTGACCTTCAATCTTATGGTATGGTTATTATCAATATTAGTTCCCTCTCATCTTTTATGCGTTTGCTTTTCGCTTAGGGAAATTGTAAATAATTGAGTTTTGCGATATTTGGAAAAGAATTGATTGGTTTAACATTTCTGTAAGATAATTGAAAAGTGTCTGATTTGCGTCCTTTATTATGGTCTTGTACTTTAGAATCATTTTAGTTCAGTTGTATTGGATTTTTTCTCAAATCATCAAAGAATTGAATAGTCCTTGAAAGAAGGTAAGTATACTTTCTATAAATTAAAATATTCACTAGAATTCCGATTTGTATCGTGTACAGTAAAAATAATTCTAAACAAATGATTGGGGTGACTGAGTCCGCCCGCACTACCATTAATGTTAGTATCGAGTACGCGCCTGCTCCCGGGTTAAAACATTTTGAAGTCTTCTCGCTTTAAATGTTAAAAAGTAACACAATTATTCTTCATCGGAATTTTATATTCTTTTTCATAATTTAACATTAATTCTAAATGTTAATTGTGTGAGGTTTAAAATTACAGTTCTTTTAAACAGTTATTTACAATTATAGCATTTATCTAAAAAAAATCATTTTACATTTTTGTATACAATGTCGTGTACACAGTTTTACTCTCCTTACAGTTCAGCTATTATATCAAAAATAATGTTTTATTTTTTTAAAAAATGAACTCGTGCGAAGAGTCGGTGTTTCAGCCAGTATACGTTTGATGTATCAGTACTGAAGTATGTTTTTATAAATAATTTCTTATTACTGAATTTGGCCGCGGTAGCCGAGTGGTATAGGTATCGGATTGTGGCTTGCCTTGTCACGAGTTCGAGCTCAGTACCACTAAAGACCCGCCGTGTAGGGCAGCGATGCACGTTAAATGTGTTGAGAGTTGAAACGTTTTCCCGTTGGTGTGGTGTGGTAGTTAGGAGAGAGGGGTGCCAGCTCAGGTGTCATCCACGTCACTTGACCATGGTTCAAAATTACGTGGTCCGTCGTCAAAAGCCCTCGTGCAGCTGAACAGTGCGACGTTAATATTCAATCAATCAATCTTATTACTAAATTAAGAACAAGTTTAATAATTATTAGGGACTTCCACTGGCTTGTCTTGTAGAGGAAAGTTTTTCAAAGGAAGGTTTAATATCAGAAATTGACACTTAAAGAGTTATTTTTCTATATTTAGCTGAGATCTATATTTTGTCTTCAAGGCATCCACTGCAGAAAATCCGGTTTGAAAAAGGTAGGATGTTGAAAATGGTAATAGTATACGAAGTGCTTTTGTTTTCAGTACAGATAATTCCTCATCCACCTCTACCCCAAATTCAAAAAGCGATTTATTACAAAATTGCCTTTTAATTTTTCACTGGATGTGAAATCTATGAAGATTTCTTCTTCGGAAGTTGAGAACCCTTCTGGAGTATCTTGAAATAGATCCCTAATCCACTCGTAACTAGCTACCAAGCTGTCCTCATCCAGAAAATACTTTTTAAAATTCTTTGCCAACATAGCTAAATGATTTTACATGTTTTAAAAACAACTTTCACATGTTGTTCTACAGATTTGTAAGTTTTAACACATATCGAGCTGGGGCTTTTTTTCTATCATTTACTTCAGTAGTGGTAAATCCAAAATTTAAGTATTTTTGAGAAGATCGCCTTGATTTAATTTTCGAAACCATGCTCGTTCGTCTGTGTACTTGTTGATTCTTTATTATGGTCGAATGTTTGCTTACGACTTAAAAATGTATGTATGATATTGTTTTAATCTACTGCCGTAAATACCTAATTACCGTGAATTACAATTAACGTGGAAATTTAAAAAAATGTACATTCAAGCTAGATTCGGTAGCTATAGGAGTATCGAGTCGACCAAAACTGACTGGAATTGTACGAGGAAAAGCATTTTTACATGTTTTGCGCAGACGTCCGATAGGTTGCCCAGACTCACGCAAACGTACCCTATGTAACGTTTGATAGAATAACGGTAGCGTATTCTTGGTAAATTTAAATATGGAATTTATTTACGTCACAACTATTGAATATTATTTACAGAATGATACATTACAGTTATTAAAGTTAATTATAGATTGTTAGAGTCCACTATTTTGTGAGAGGAGGATTCGTTGGCCACCGCTCGCGTGCAAGTTCAAAGCATCTCTCCCCTCATCTTCCGGTCGACGAGCTAGATTCCTCGGGGGTCAAAAAGGGTTTGCGTTGCAGCTGCAAGATGCACGTGTGGGTGTCGGGTCCACAAAGAAGCCGACTAGATGTTGATGTTTCGGAGAAGTGACGTTACACCTATAATGCCAGATGTGATGGATATGATAGAGAGCAACATTGACTAGACTATTTTTCTAATGACATTTGTACTTTGAGAAATGAATGCTGAAGGAAATAAATCTTTAATTAAATACATCATTTTGCGATCTGTTCTAATTTAAAAATTAGAGAAAGAAAATAACATAATTCTAAGTAATATATATTTTAAGTAATTTTCTTAAAATATATATTACTTAAAAGTTACATATACACAAAATTTAATATACTTGTCGTATTAATTTGTACGGTTTATAATTAAGATCGTATTGTAACTTTAGCGTCTCTCTCTCAAAGTGCATTTTTATTGAAATTGCAGTAAATACATTATTGTTGTACAGGGGGCGAGACAAAAATTATGATTGAAAATTGGGTCGCCAGTATTGAAAGTTTGAGAAACACTGCTTTTAATGTATGAGTGGTGCACAGAGTATTTTATGACTAATTAATTAATACTAAATTAAGAACAAGTTTAATAATTATTAGCTACTTCAATGGGCTTGTCTTACAGAGCAAAGTTTTTGAAAGGAGTTTTAAGATAAGAAATTGACCCTCTGAGTTCATTTTCTATATTTAGCTGATATCTATATTTTGTCTTCTAAGCAACCACCGCATTTTGTAATATGTTCCAATTTAAAAATTAGAGAAAGGAAAAATAACTTAGTAATTATCCTATTACTTAACTTTTTTTGCTTAAAAGTAACATATACAAAATTTAATACTTATGTCATGAATTTGTACGGTTTATAATAAATATTGTTGCTTTATCGTAAAAGTGCATTATTATTGCATTCAGTAAATTATTATGTATAAGGGGGGGGCGCGATAAAAATTGTGATTGAAAAGAGGGGGCGCCAGTATTGAAAGTTTGAGAAGCTCTGCTTTAATGTCACGGGCGTTGATTTTGCAGGCCCATTCTTCATTAAGTTTAAAAATCAAAGAAAAGGGGCATTAAATAAAATTTATGTAGTAGTCTATGTATGTTTATGTACAAAAGCAATTCATTTAGATTTTGTGACAGATCTCACATCCCAAGCATTCATTGCAAGTTTAAAACGTTTTTTTGGTAGGAGAGGAAAGTGTGTAAAAATCACCACCGACAACGCTAAAACATTTGTTGGCGCAAATGCCGAAATTAAAAAATTGTTCAAAATGATTAAATTACCTGATCACACATTAGCAGAATTTTTGACAAATGAATCGATAGAGTGGAACTTTATCCCACTCAGGTCCCCAAACCATGGAGAGCTATGGGAAGCAGGAGTAAAGGCATTTAAATTCCACTTAAAAAGAGTCGTGGGGAACGCACATTTAACTCTCGAAGAGTTCATCACAATACCTTGGGAAATTGAGGCTGTGCTAAATTCCCGACCACTCACTCCTTTGACGTCAAATTTCGATGATTTCGAAACACTGACCCCTGGACACTTCTTAGTAGGTAGACCCCTAACATCCATAGTTGAAGCGCAAATAACTAATATAAACGAGAATCAGTTGTCGAGATGGGAAAAGTAAAAAAAATTACCCAACATATATATAAGCTTTGGAAACGCGATTATTTGAATAATTTACAAGAACGTCACAAGTGGAAATTTAACAAAAATGTTTCTGTACGAACCTTAGTTTTAATCAAAGATGAAAATCTTCCTAGTACGAAATGGAGTACCGGAAGAATAACTGAAATTTTTCCTGGCACCGATGGTAAGGTCCGAGTTGTGAACCTGCGTATGCCAAACGGAAATATATTAAAAGGACAATCAGAAATCTTTGTATATTACCTGTATGAATTTTGTTATTAGTAATTATTGTATGTGTATAAATTAACTTCAATCGTATTTAAGTATCATAAAATGTATTGCGTATTTTTCATTTAAGTACTGTAAATATTGTGTATTTGCATTTAATATTATGCATGCCCTTTTGCTTTGTAAATATTGTGTATTTTGTATGTAAGTATCGTGAATTGCATTATGTATTTGTATTGAAATTTCATTTCAATGGCGGGGACTCTGTTACGACCCGCATGTGCAGAGGGCGCTAGTAGTCCTCTTTGTTTACATTTCGTCAGTATGCTTGTAATACAGCCACGGAGCGGACGTACCTACCGTCCTCAATAAACAAACATTTTTAAAGTATACAGTCCACGCCTTTTGCTTGAGCAGTCAAGTTATACATAACTCAAAGTCTGCTCATAATCCGTTACAGACATTTCTAGAATAACCACACCATTTGTGGTTAAAATCAGAGCTATCGACCTCACCCAATATCAAAAAATTTCCCTTTTGAAAATTCCCCAAAAAATTCCCTATCGAAATTTGCTCCATTCCACTTGTTTTTGATTTAATACAGGTTTCTTTCCCCTCTCTTTTGCTCGAACACGGTTCTTTTTAGTGTAAAAGTTTTGTTCTATCTTTCCCTCCTTCTCACAGATAAGATATAGCTTCAAATTTTGATGTATGACTTATAAAAAAATATTGCGTTAGAATTAAAAAAATTATAAATGTGAAGCAATAATAAGAAAACGATTCTGATGCTAAGAGTAAAGCTTTAAAAATCAGCGTAATGTGAAATTGAAAGTTTCTGCCTCCTCAGTTTCGAATCTGAGAACCGCCATTTCATAAAGCACAGCCGATTTAACAATCGCGCCGTCGGTTCCTTCGGAGAGAAGTACCGTATTGAGCTTTAAAATAACGGTAGATTTTTTTGAATATATATCATTTCGTTATTCGTTAAAGTAAAAGATTTTTTTTCGGGCTTCATTTTTATGTTAATGCTTTTAAACTTCATATAAATAATAGACGATGTACTTTTTAATTAACAAAGAATTCCTTTAGTAATTAAATAATAGAAACAATCCTTTTGAAAAAACATATATATATTTATTAAAATCAAATTTCTATAAGTAATTAATAAAAGAGAGAAAAATTTACAGATAGCTATTGAAATGATTGCTTTTGTAATCAAAAAGTATGAAACGAAAATAAAGAATGTAATTATAATTAATTAATTATTACTGACATTTTAGGCATTTTTTTTCGTTTAATTTTGCAGCCACCGGAAACTCAAAAGTACATTTTTTTTTTAAAAAAAGAATAGTTTATGTATGGAACAGAAATTTTCAAAATTACAAAATTATTAGACTATATTTTAAAAACCTGTGGAAAAAAAAGAAGTTCCGAAAATATTTTTAAAAAATTGTAAAATAATTAAATTGAAAGAAAAATATTGTTTTTTTAACCGTAATTTTTAAGATATTTTATCAATCTTTGTACAGATTTAAATAAATTTATTTATATGCAAAGTTTCGTTGTTTTGTAAAAAAAGGAATTTTTTTCCGATATTCTCTGCAGATGGCGCCATGGTGCATTTAATGCATTTTAAGGTTTTTAATTAATATCTTTTTAACTAATTGGAATATCGGAATATAAATGGTCAAACAAAAATAAAGAATGTAATTAGAATTATTTAACTTATCGCAAAAGAGAAAAAAGTTGAAAAACACATTTTTTTTACCGTAATTTTTAAGATATTTTATCAATCTTTGTACAGATTATGTATAAAAAATAGTTAATGAAAACCATTTACAGTGTAATTAGTGTGAATTGTTAAGAATGTGTTATATTCAAAGAGAGAGAAATTCTGCCTGAATGTTTTTTATTTAAAAAAATAGCGAACCATTCCATAAATTAAAAAAAAAAGGAAACTTCTAAATTTATTTTGAAATAGTTTTAAACATTTCTTTACGTAAGTATTTTTTAAAAAAATATTTCGTTTGTTTTATCTGCAATATTTATACTATAGATAAAACTTCAAATTCCCGAAATTTTGGTGATTAAAAAAATAATAATTTATTTTTTCCTTTAACCTTTAAAATAAAAATTTATTTTTTCAATATCCCGTTTCGTTATTCCTCTTCAGGCTCGAACCTGGTAACTGCCGTTTTAAAAAGCAGCCCCTTAAAAAACCATACCACGCTTTCCTTCGGTTAGAATGTTAAAATAATCTTTAAAATATCGGAAGATTTTTGTGTTTTTAATTAATATCTTTTTAACTAATTGTAATATCGGAATATAAATGGTCAAAACGGATTTCTGGGATCATCCCCTAAATTTTAATACCTTTTGCTAGTTTCTGCTTGTGGTTCTTGAGAAAATTGGAATATATACATAGATACGTTTGTTTACCTACGAATTTTAATATTGTAGATAATTTTTATTAATAATTATTTGAAATATTTTTAATTAATAATTTTAAATATTTTTAATTAATAATAATTTTAAATAATTTTACTAATAAATAATTTAAATTATATATTTTTAATTTTTTCTTTACTTTATAAAATACAAAATAATTACAAAAAATATCATTTAATATTTGATAAACCTTTCATAAATAAATTCATTTAATTAAAAAAAAATTAAATGAATTGAAGAAAAAAAAGTTGATCACGGGGAATTGAACCCAGACCTTGCACAGACGATTTACCAATCAAGCTACGAAATCGTCGTAGAAAATTAAAATTTAATTGTATAAAAGCTAAGCACGAATTTCGAAGGCTGATTTCTCCGAATTGACTGGCCATTCGATGGAATTACATTGAGGGGTGAACACCCTAAGGGAGTACTACTATTACACCAAGTCTCGATCCCAAATGAATTTCCTTAGTCGTGCCCTCCCCTCGCGATTAGCGGATCCGTATATATATGCCAATCCCTTTACTTTCACTTCAAAGAAAAATCCGAAAATTCTCGTCTTACATACTGAAATATGAAGTAATCGAAAACGCTGGCTTTTGAAAGAGAGCATTTGAGTAAAGAGAGTGCATTTTTGTCTAATGTATATTTTTGCAATAAAACTTAATTCATTGTAATGGGAGGAATTTATATTGGAGACTATCAAAAAATGAGGTACGAGAAAGGAATGTTCAAGCAACAGCGAAACATAGAGGCAAAAGTGTTATTGAATGAGATTGCATGACAGATGCAGGTGTCGGAAAATTTAAATTCGGTGATGGCACAACGAACAAGCATATCTGTTTGAATATTCTTATCCTCAACACACACTAAGTGCCCACAAATTTCATATCTGTACTATAACTTCTCCCGATAAAACAACGATCCGAAACACACGGTATACATTATCCGACTATAGCCTTGTTTACATGCAAACCCATAAACTGCCGGCGAATTGGGGTTGGGGAGAAAAGCCAGCATTTTTTCAACCTTTTTTACATAAGAATCTAGGGATTGGTTGATAGATTCATGTGATTTTACAATGGTTACCGCGAGAAAAAAAAGAAACCAATAAAGGTTAACTATAATAAACGGCAACCATATCACCAAACGATAGAAATGTCAAGGTAACCATATTGTAATGTTATCTCCCATCTTAGCGAACATAAACAACAACTTGGCGTGTAGCACTCCTACATCAAATTAGCACCAAAAAGGTCCCGTTTCAAAGCTTTTATTTTGCGACGAATTTGTGGAAATGTGTCCGAGCATATCCAACTTTTTTGAATTTGTCACAAATGTTTTTATACACTTCCGAATCCCGGACAGTTCCATCAACTTTTTTTTGTATTTCTTGATTTCCCCAGATGTTTGAATAAATGAACCTCAGTCGCAATGCATTATGGGAATTTTTGAAAACGAACTCGCTTTTCTCCACATTTACCCTGCTCCAAAGCGGGTACAAAAATCAAACCAGCTTTTTAAACCGGTATAATTGTTATATGTATTAGTTTTAGAATGTTCTTCAATACATTTGAATTCGAACAGTTCAAACAGTTCTTCGTTATTATATCATTTTGTATAGCATGAGGTGACAATGTCATCTCACAGCAGCAACAACACAAGCAATCATATACAGTTCAGTTCAGTGAAATCACTGAAAAAGTGGAGATTTGGCTAACGCCTTATGCTCCGATAAAATTTTTTGATCAGTTTTTAATCCAAGTTATAACACACAGTTCGTGATTGCACTGTCTATCAGTAATTTGAATTATCGCGTTGTGCTTCAACTGAGATTGATGAAAGTAGAGTATAGAGTAACTGGAATTTTAGAATCTATTGGATGATGTCAGAAATTTTTCAACTTTTTGAACATGCTCTATTGTTTTACATTTCGCTATTGAGTAATAAGACCATTATCCGTGATTGGAGATAAAATTTTTCAAAATTTCACGCTGTGATTTTATTTGATACAGTTTAATATAAAATGTTCACTGGTTTCTGGTACTTTACAATCTGCACACAAAGGAGAATCTGTTAGTTTAAAAAGGAAATATATATCATTTAATGGTAATTTTTCAGCTCGCAACTTATTGATTAAAACTTCTGTATTTCTATTTTTTGCTGCTTGTCTGTTCCATTTTTCAAGATGAGAAGTATAAAAATAATTTTTATGTCTCTTGCTCTTTTTCCATATTTCTTCACTTTTGATTTTGTGTTGTTTTTTGAAATATGTATGTAGATCTTCATAAGTTATCCAAGAAATAATATTCCACGGCTCTGGAGAGGTTTTAGCTAATTTATCAACTTCTTCATTAATCTCTATTCCCTTGTGATCTGGTACCCAAATGAATGTAATTGATTGAGCTATTTGGAGGCACTGATGTAAAGTTGAACTTAAATTTAATATTATCGTATTAGATTTTCTATTAATATTTTGGTTACTTTTTAGGACTGATAAGCTGTACGTCAAGATGATATAATTTTCTGTTTCAGAAACCCAATTTTTTAATGCAGTCCATATGGCTATAGCTTCAGCTGTGAATATTGAAATCATTTCTTTCAATATAAAATTTTGTCGAATTTTTTTCTTGGGGATCAAAACTCCTATTGATGTTTGATTAGTATTTTTTGAACCATCGGTTGCTATTAGGATATTGTTATTAAATTTTGGCTGAATGTAATCATTAAACATATTTTGTACTATGTCATCTGAAAGATCCTTGTTTTGAAATGGTAGTTCATGAGTATAGATGTTTATTTTGCGATTATCGTAGATTGGGGGAGGAGGGATCCATTGAAGAATATCTACTTTAGAGATGTATAACTCTTGGAGCAGGTTGATCTTCTTTTGAAAAATACTGATATCTTTTTCTCTCTATCTTTATAAAAAATACTATTTATATTCCAAAATAACCTTGCGTTCGGTGACCAGTCTTTTAATGCTATTTGCTTGGTTATAAATTTTTGGCAAAGGAAATTATGGCGAGTATTAATACTTCCATTCATAGACTCTGCTCTTAATAAATCCAACGGGGTAATTCTTGGGAGACCTAGGGCTAAACGTAAGGCAGCATTATAAATCGGTTCTAGTTTCTGTCTGTTGCTATTGCTAGAAAAGAAAAAAAAATGACTTCCATAGTCAAAGATAGAACGGATTGTGGCATTAATAATATTTAAAAGATGATCAGATCTTGTTCCTATTTTCGGAGAAGATAAGGCTTTAATTGCATTTAAATATTTGAATCCTTTTTGACGTAGGTAATTAATATGATTTTTCAGGTGATATTGGGGCCGAAGATGATACCCAGGATTTTCAGACTCTTCACTTCGGGAATAGGTTTGTCACATATTTTAAGTAATGGAAGTATTGTGCTTCTTTTTCTGGAAAAGTTGATTAGACTGCTTTTTTCTGAAAAAGGAGGCCAATTTCCATTTCTTACACCAGACTTAAATTTTATTTAAAGATTCTTGCATTTCGCCTAATGTTTTATTCCAATTTGTACCACTATTATATAAAAATATGTCATCAGCATAAACCGGAAGATGGCTGTCGTGTTGAATTTCAAAAATGTCTGACATATAAATCATAAAAAGGAAAGGACTTAAGATACAACCCTGGGGTACACCATAATTGTTTGTAATGATTTTTGAAATAATGTTCCTCCATTTGATTTGAATTGTTCTCTGATGTAAGAAGTTTTGAATCCATCGTAGTAATCTACCAGAGTATCCAACTTTGTTTAATTTAGAAATAAGTCCATTTGGCCACACTGAGTCATATGCTGCTTTAATATCCGCAACGCTACCAAAATAAAATATTCTTTACGTTCTCTAGCCAGTATAATGTCATGTTGTAATTGAAGTAATGTATTAATGCTGCTTCTGTGAGGGTAAAAACCATGATGATTAACATGAAAAATTTTTGTTTTGAAAACTGAAATCTAGCATTCTATGTAGAATCATTCTTTCTAATAATTTAGCAATTACTGAAGTAAGAGAAATAGGACGGTATGACGAAACTTCCTTGGGATTTTTGTGAGGTTTTATGAAAGGTAGGATAATTGCGTGAGTCCAATCTTTTGGAATTTGACTTGAAGACCAACTGTCATTAAATGATTTCAGAAGGAGATTTATTGCTTTGATGGGGAGATGGTTTATTGATTGGAGAGAAATTTTATCATGCCCTGGACTGCTGTTCTTTTGATGAGATATTGCTATTTCTAATTCTTTTAAAGAAAAAGATTTATTAATATCCTGGCTATTGTCCGGAATAGAAATATTTGGAATATTATCCATGTTTTGTTTTGTGTAATATTGTAAAAAACAGTTTGTGCTTGGGATTGTTCGTTTGTTAATATGGTTCCGTTATTTTCAATAATATTAAATGAAGAATAGTTAGGATTTGTTCTATTTTTGATAATTCGGATTATTTTAAAAAGAACTTTAGGAGAAGATATTTTTCGCAGGTATTGTGCCAAAAATTTTCTTTACAGTCTTTGATTTTTCGCTTACTTCTTTATATTTTATCCAGTCTTCTTCTTTAAAGTTTTTCCTTGCTTTATTAAGGAGTTTTCTTTTTTTTTTTTGCTCTTAAATGCCCGCATGCTGCTGTCCACCATGGAGCTCTTGAACTGATCTGTTTTTTTCTGGTTCTTGAGATAAGATTTGAGCTTTTTTAATTTCTTTTATAATATCTATATTTATGTTTTCATTTAAATTTTGTTGAAAAATATTGATAAATTTGTTCCAATTTGTTTTTTGTTTAAAATTATTAGTTGCTGAGCTGTTTGTTCTTTTGTAATTAATAATTATAGGGAAGGGGTCACTTCCAAAATTATCGGTATTTGTGGACCAGGATAAATCATAATTTAAATCTATAGTTGCTAAAGAAAGATCTATAGATGTAGAAATTCCCGATGAATGGAGATAAGCTGGACTTTTATTGTTTAATAATATTAAGTCACATTTTCAATGATCCAGTCAAAAATCTTTTTTCCAGAAGCACTGGAATTTTTTGATCCCCATATTTCATGAGATGCGTTGAAATCTCTCTCTCTCTCTCTCCCAATATCAAACTGTGATTATCAATATATGATGCTATTTTAGATAAATTGATGTCTTTAAAGTTACCCGGTGGGAAGTATATATTAAAAATTGTGATAGGAACTAAATCTATCTGAACTCTGACTATTAAAATTTTTAAGTCTTCACTAATTTCTGAGAATATTTTTTTTTATTGCGCTGATATCTTTATTTAAAATTATCATTAGTCCTTCTCCTCTTTTGATTTCCCTATCAATTCTGAATATATTCTTATTGGGAATTGTGAAAATATCATTTGGATGTAACCAAGTTTCTTGAATTATTAAAATACTTGCTTTTTGAAAAATTGGCTCGAAAAGAATATCTGACCTCTTGTTTTTAATTCAACGTGCATTCCATTAGATTATGTTCATGATTTAAAACGAAAAAAAAAGTGCGGTACTACAAATTGGCTTAAATATTCGGAAAAAGAAAGTAGATTAATATTGAGTTTTTAGCGAGAAAATATAAGAAATTTTCATTATTTATTGAAGTTCCTTTATTTTTTCTACTGTACTTTCTAATGTATTTCCTCTCTGTTCTGATATTTTCTTGAGTCTTTTTGCTTTTTCATTCTGTTTTCTATTTATTAGATAATCATCATCTTTTTGAATTGTTATATTGGATGCTACTTTTTTTAGGGTGGATTCCATTAGGGAAGAAAATCTGAAATTTATTTGTGCTACCACGGTATTTAGTTCTGTCGTGAAGCGTTGTACTATTTGTTCTAATTTCTTTTCGAAAATGTTATTGTTTTCTTCAAATTTCAACTCTAATTTCGCAAACTTTTTTTTAAGATTTTCTATCTTCTCTGTTTGATCATTATAAGTTTTGGCCGAGTATGATGTTTTTTTATCCCTTTGGAATTTCTCAATTGCTTCATTTCTCGAGATTTGTTGCTGTACTTTAATTTTTAAGATTTCAATTTCTTCTTGATATTTTTTGCAATCTTTATCATTAGCTTCATGCCCCTCTCCACAAGAGCTACATTTTTTTTTATTTCTTTGCAATCGTTTTCAGAGTGATTTAGTGAGCAAATTCGGCATTTTATTGCGCTTCTACAAAATTTTTGAATGTGTCCAAATTTCCAACAGTTTGTGCATTGCCTAGGTTTTTCATAGTAGAGAGAGTTTTGAACATTTCAAATCCTATTGGAACTCCTTCAGGAATACTGCATCCAATTTGGGTAACTTTAACTGTTTTGATAGGTTTAAATCCAGATTCTGTTTTTTTTTTTGGTAAAGCGTTGGATATCAAAAACTGCATAATTGTAATTTTCTAATTCCGATTTTATGTCGTCTATTGAATATTCTGTGTCTATTCCTTGTAATATATAACTACTGGTTAGGCCAGTGAAGGACAATCTTGCACTTATTTTTACACTATTAATTTCTTTAATTTTTAAAGCTTCTTTGGCGGTCTCGCAATTATTTGTTTTAATTATAATCTCGCCGTTTCTTGTTTTGCTTATACTCAAAATACTTTTTTTTATTGTGAACGCTTTTATTATACTTTCTTGTAGTTTAAGTGGATTGCCATTCTGAAATTTATTTTCTGATTTTAAGAAAATTGTAATATTTGGACTCGAGTTTAAATTTTGTTTTTCCGCAAACTTGGTCAATAATTCTATATCTGTTAAATTACACCTATATTTATTGAATGAAAAGTTGGTATTCTCTACCTCCATATTATTATCTGGTTGAGGGTAGTCACCCATTTTGTCTTCCCTACTCCAACACTTCAATTTGTATAAATACACTAACTTGTGTAAATACTTAAATTAAAAACTCTTATCCGAAGATAGAATAAAAGTTAAATGAACTAATTTTCAATACAAAATAAAAATTTAAAACGATCTCACCCGCTCGAACCCACTTGAAAAGTCAAAACTATCCAATATTTTTAGCACACTCCAAAGACAAACCTCATTCATCCAATGAGTTATCTTTCATATACAGTTACAATAATAACCAAAGTACACATTCACAGTTACAGTTATCATGACATCCTCCCTTTAAGTTATTAATCATATAACATAGTCATTCAAATAAGATGGTGGTTTACAAACACGATTACTTCTTCTTTGGACATTACAATCTGACTCGTTACAGTTTTGTATATTTTGAGGATTTACAATTACTTCTGAATCAGAATTGAAAGTATTTATGTCATTGGGATCTGTTTCCATATTAAAGGGCGTGCTTGATTTTCTTATATGTTTCCTATTACGTCTTAAAATATTGCCAGATTGATTTTTAACAAAATATGATTGATTGATTGATAGAACATTAACGTCGCACTGTTTAGCTACACTAGGGCTTTTGGCGACGGACCACGTAATTTTGAACCATGGTCAAGTGACGTGGACGACACCTGAGCTGGCACCCCCTCTCCTAAATACCACACCACACCAACGGGAGGACGTTTCAGCTCTCGACAGATTTAACATGCATCGCTGCCCTACACGGCGGGTCTTTAGTGGTTCTGGGCTCAAACTCGTGACAAGGCAAGCCCCGGTCCGATACCTATACCCCTCGGCTACCGCGGCCTTAACAAAATATGACCTAGGATGTAATTTATGCTTTGAAACTATTTTAGCCTGTTCCCAAATTTTGTTCTTAAAATTTAGTATTCTGACATTATCTTCTGGCTCAAGTTCAGGTAATGAATGAACAGTTTTATCAGAATGTATCTTTTGAACGTTTTGCCTTTTTATTAACTTTTCTCGAATGTTATTAAATAATTCAGCATTTAACAATTTATTCGAGATTGGTAATTTTGTTTTTAATCTACGATTAAACATCATTTGAGCTGGAGATAGGTCAAGGCCTGATATTGGGGTATTTATATACTCCATTAAACCTACTAAATAATCTCGTCTATCTTTCCTTGCCTTTTTCATAATGCTTTTAGAAATTCCTACTGCTTTTTCAATCATTCCATTACTTGGGAAGAAATGAGGACTAATAAATGCATAGTTAAAATCCCAATCATTTGCAAACTTTTTATAAATATAACTATTTATTTGGAACACCAAATCTAGAGAAAATTGTTTTAAGCTTAATTATTACCTCATCTGCACTCTTATTTACAAGTTCAGCAATTTCAATCCATTTTGAATAATAGTCTATTACAACTAGATAACTTGTATTACCCAAGTCCATTATATCAACTCCTATCTTTTCAAATGGTCTATAGGGAACTGTGTATGAGGTTTTAATGGCTCTTTACTATTAGCCTTTTTAAAAATTTTCACATATTACACATTGTGATACTAATGTTTCTATGTCAGAGTTCATCCCTGGCCAATACATTATTTCTCTATCCCAAAGTGAGCCTCATGAATTAGTTGTAGCATATCTTTTCTCAAACTATAAGGTACAATTAGTTTTTCATTGCTACATAACAACCCTTCTTGAATATAGATGTTATTTTTAATTTTATAATATATTTTTACACTATTGTCTACATTTTTGTAAGATTTAGGCCAACCCTCTTTGATATATTTAACAACTATTTGTAATTCTGGATCTAATTCAGTTTCTTTTTTAAATTGTACACGTCTATTTCAGTCATGGGTAAATGTTTTGAAATAGTATGCACTATATTTAGCATTTCAGGCAGGAAATCCTCGTGATAAAGTATCAACGAGAAACATTTGATTACCTGGTACATAATTTATTTCAAAATCATACTTTAATAATTTTAAAATCATTCTTTGCATTCTAGAAGATATTTTATGCATAGATTTCTTAACAATTGCCATTAAGGGCTTATGGTCACTCTGCACAACTTTACGTCCATGTACAAAATTATGGAATTTCTCAAATGAGAAAACAATTGCCAATAATTCTTTCTTAATCTGAGCATAATTTTTCTCACTGTTTGTTAAACTGCTTGAGACAAATGATACCGGTTGACCTTTTTGGATTAAACAAGATCCTAGCCCATCTTTTGAACTATCACATTGTATTACTATTTAATCATCAACACTAAAAACTTTTAAAATTGAAGCTTTCGCTAACAATTCTTTAATGTTTACAAAGGACAATTCTTGTTCTTTTCCCCAATTAATTTCTACATTTTCATGAATGATTTCTCTTAATGGAGCAGTAACTTTAGATACATTGGGATAAATTTTGAAAGAAAATTCATCATGCCCAGCAATTTCCTAACTTCAGTTTTTGATTTTGGTGTTGGCATCTCATCAATGACTTTTATGTGATCTGGATCAGGTTTTATACCTGATTTAGATATAATTTGAACTACATATTTTACTTCAGACACCCTATATTGTAGTTTATCTGGATTAAACTTAATATTAAACAATTTGGCTCTTGCCAAAAACCATCTTTCAAATCTCCAACTGAAAATATTTTCTTGCCCTCTAATCTATTAATGATATCATCTGTACATGGAATTTGATAATGTTCTCTTTTAATTACTTTGTTAAGATCTCTAGGGTCTAAACATAATCTTAAATTTCCATTGGGGTTTTCTGCAATGACTAAACATTGCAACCAATCAGCTGGCTTATTAACTTTTGACACTATTCCTTCTTTTTCTAATCTATCTACAGTATTTTTTAATTTTGGCTGCAAGGCCAGAGGAACACGTCTTGGTAGGTTAATTACTGGTACAGCATTATCTTTTAAGTAATGTGGTATAGTTCATTTCGAAATTCTCCTACCCTAGTAAATACACTGCTCAAAACAATTAAAGGATATTGTAAGTTTTATATAAAATAAAGATATAAGCGAATTTTTTTTGCCGAAAATGGAAGAAGAGAATCACAAATGCAAATTTTTCTGATTTTCAAACTGTGGAGTATGCTAATTTTGAGTTCGACGTCAAAAACGTCGCTTCAGTGGTAGCGAATGAAATTTGACTTTCAACTGAAATGAAGACAAGGATGACCGGCATTCAGTGACTGCTTTGTTTCGATGAGTACGATGTGTGTGTCTCAGCGAAGTCATTTAACCGATTCAGAAGCTTGTAGAGTTGTTGGTAGGTAAGAAGGGGGCCTAACTCAAGCCGAAGTAGCGCAAGCCATTGGAGTATCACAAAGTGTGATTTCCAGGATCTGGAACCGTTTTCTGGAGACTGGAAGTGCAGGCCGAAGACCAGGACAAAGTCGTAGACGGGCAACGGTGCCCAATGAAGATCGTTATTTAGTATTAACGGCTCGGAGACACCGAAATATGAACGCTACTCTTCCCCAACAACACCTTCGCTTGGCTACTGGCACCACGGTTTCAACTCAGACTGTCCGAAACCGGCTCCATGGTGTAGGTCTGTATGCTCGCCGACCGATGGTATGTGTTAGACTAACATCAAGGCATCGTCGCGACCACAGGGAGTGGGCAACAGAGCATGTGAACTGGAGGAGAAATGAATGTAGCAATGTCCTTTTTTCTGACGAGTCCCATTTTTCTGTTCATCCGGATAATAGGTGTATTTTCATCTCGAGGGACCGTGACAGTAGGAATAATCTTGCGTTCGTGCACGAAAGTGTCAGATTTGGCGGTGGGGAAGTGTTGGTGTATGGTGGCATCTCCACTGACGGGCGCACATACCTTTACATCATTCGAGATGGACCTCTCACTGCTCGCCGATATAAGGATGAGATCCTCAGACCTATTGTAGTCCCTTACGCTGCAGCAATTGGAGGTGCCTTCATTTTAATGGACGATAACTGCAGGCCACATCGTGCTAACCTGGTGGAGGATTTCCTTTTCGAGGAAAGAATCGTACGAATGGAATGGTCAGCGTGTTCTCCAGGCATGAATCAATAGAGCACGTTTGGGACAGTCTAGGAAGACGAGTTGCTAGCCGCTAACCACCCCCACAAACTCTCTAAGAACTGGAAAGAGCTCTTCTGGAAGAGTGGGACAGAATACCCCAACTCGTGATTAATAGCCTCATTGACTCCATGCCTCAAAGGTGCTCAGCGTTGCTGGCCATCCGTGGAAACCATACCCCCTACTGAAAATGATTTCCTTTGAAGAAAACACCTTTTCTTATTCTTTTTTTTCTCATACGCACAAATTGTGTTTTTTTCCTTTTGTACACAAATGCGCAATAAAATGTATTTTTTTCTGCCAAACATGTGTAATTTATTCTCATATAACTTACTACGTCTGTCGACTATGTATCAATCAGCTAAAAAGTTTCCCAGCCACAAGATCCACCTAAAACCGCAATATCCTTTAATTATTTTGAGCAGTGCACATCTTTATATTGCTTACTTAATTCTCATTTTTTTTTACATATACTACATTCAATAGCCTCAATTCTTTCAATAAGTTTTAATTCCTTACAACCTCTTAACCCTAATATTGGTTTGGATTTTACATTAACTACATAGAAAGGCAAAAGAACATTTTTGAGTTTATCAGTAGAGCAATTAATTATAAAGGAATCATTTGGTTTTAAATTAAAATTACCATACGCAGTTAGAGATATATTAGTTTTACTAAGTTTTGGATTAACTTTAAACATACTCAAAATATACAGTGGCAAAATATTTACTTCAGCTCCAGTATCCAGTTTAAAATTTACATCAAAACACTTATTATTTACATCTAATGAAACATTTTTATACCAAAAGTTGTTTCACTTACCATTTCTACATTCTTAAAATTAGAGTCTGTACTATTTTTCATTGCACATTTAGTTTCATTTTCATTCACAGAATCAATATAAATCAGTTCATTTTCAGGAACGTTCATTTCATGAATGTTCTTTGTACTCTGGAAACATTTAGCAGCAAAATGGTTTTTCTCTTGCACTTGGCACAAATTTTCCCGAACGCTGGACACTCTCGAGGCTTGTGTTTTCGTCCACACTTTTTGCAGTTGTACTGGGTTTTAGGCTTGTTCTGATTCTCCTTCACGAAGCGTATTGTGGCTGTATCGTACTTCATATTTCGGATTTGCTCTCGGCTCGCTTCAGCTGCCCGGACGATTTCGATCGCTTGTTCAACATTGAGGTTATTTTCTCGCAGGAGTCGTTCTTGTAATCCACTGTCTTTAATTCCCAGGACGATGTGGTCTCGAATCAATCCATTTTCTTGTTTAGCAAACTCGCACGTGGATGCTAGGGAGCGGTTGCGCCGGGTACAGAGTCAAACTACAAAAATTTGAACAAAATATGACAGTTTTGCTTGCAGATATGATTCCTGTAACGTTCGTGAAAAGTTTCTGTGATTTGTGGTCTTTATTAAGGTCGCGTACCTTAAAAACATTTTAATTCGGTTCTATTGGAATTTTTCTCAAATTATCAATGAAAAAAGGTAGAAAGTATACTTTCTCTTAGTTAAATTATTCACTGGAATTGTGATTTTTATTATGTAATTACAATAAAAATAATTGTAAAAAAAGCTTCGGGGTGACTCCGTCACCACGCGCGACTATTACCATTAGTATCGAGGGCGCGTTTGCTCCCGGGTTAAAACATTTTGAAGCCTTCTCGTTTTAAATATTAAAAATAACGCAATTATTCTTTATCGGAATTTTAAATTCTTTTTCATTATTTAACATTAATAATAAATGCTAATTTGAGAGTTCATTTAAATCTATTTATAATATGAGCATTCATTAAAAAAATCATTTTACATTTTTGTATTCATTGCCGTGCTCTTGGTTTTACTCTCCTTACAATTCAGCAAGTGCCGACTGGGTGGCGTAGCTGGTTTGTCGCTAGCCATCTGCACCTAAGGTTGCGGGTTCGACCCTAGCCCATGTCGGTGGATTTTCATGATGGAGAAAATCGACAGCGGTCATGTCGTATGATTATTCGGCATGTAAAAAATCCCTTGGTGTGCCCGTTTGGCTTGGCTGCCAAATTTCTTAAGTTCAATTTTGCATCGTTAGAGCTCAGGTGCCTCCCTCTGAGGAGGAAACTGGACATCAAAATTACTCGCGGCAATTGGTGGCACACTCAAAAGTGATACTAGCTCCTGGGGAATAAGCTAGGTCTGCAAAGGTAAAAAATACCAACATTTGCAATGACACGTTTTGTGCAGACGTTCGCGAGAATGCTAATTGTGACGGGTATGATAGAGAGTAACATAGACTAGACTATTTTTCTAATGACATTTAAACTTTTAGAAATGGATGATGGAAGAAATAAATCTTTAAATAAATATCATTTTGCAATCTGTTCTAATTAAAAAAATTATAGATACGAAAAATAACATAATTATCCTATTTACTTAAAAGTAATTTGCTTAAAATACATATTATTTAAAAGTAACAAATACAAAATTTAATACTTTCTTGTGAATTTGTACGGTTTATAATTAAGATCGTAGGGTAGCTTTAGCGACAAAGCGCATTATTATTGTATAAGGGGGCGATAAAAATTATAATTGAAAATTGGGTCGCCAGTAGAGAAAGTTTGAGAAGCACTGGCTTCACAGGAAAAATTGGTGACTTCCATACCAAATAAGTTTAAAACTGTTATCAGAAACAGAGGACTTGCCACAAAATATTGACCAATGACCACAATTGACATTTTAGTCACTGTTCATTCCCTCTTGTGTCCTGCATTCTGATGAGTTTCAAAATTCTATTTATTTTTGTAGTTTGATTTGAACTTAGAATATTGTGTAATTATCTTTATAATATTCTAACAATTATATAAATAATATCAGCTTTGATAAAAATAATGAATCGCAAATTTTTTGAGAAAATGTTAAGTGTGTCTTCGTGTCCCACTATAAATACGTGGGTATTTTCCCCCTCCTTTACAATAGCATCGTCACTTGTAAAATCAGATGGAAAACGAAATATAATACCATTAATATGAATATACACTAGCTAGAAAAAGTCTGCGTTCACCCATAACAAATCATAAAGCAAAGGTAAAATTTAATAGAAATATAATTTTTTTCTAACAAAATTTTATGAATTTGTTTACTATTATTTAAATGTTGAGCATGCAAGAATTAATTAGTTTTGAATTAAAACTACGTAAGATAGCGGGTTTTTTGTAGCAAAGCACGCAAATAGTAGGCAGAAAAAGTCTGCGTTCACCATTTGAATATTCATGTGATTCCTGGAATTTTTATCAACAGGTGTTATAGGTTAACAGAGTTTTTGCATTCAGTTATCAAGCAAAATAGCTAAAGAAAGTTGTGACGCAATAATTTTTACATTTTTGTGAGATACGAAGCAATTCAAGGACATGGAAAGTAAAAGTACAGAAATTAGTATCAGTGAGCGTAAAATCATCGAGAAAATGTGGAAAGATGGAAAAAGCCGTCGGGATATAGCCAGATCCGTCAGACGACAGTATTCATCTATCCAGCGTGTTATTGATAATTTTAAATCTACTGGAATTTACGCATCCAAACCTCGTCCATCTAAACCCATAATCAGAGAAAGACGAAGTATGATATCCTTGTTGAAAAAAGATCCGCGTTTCAGACTACAGCTCAAATAGCAACAGACTTTCACCAGAAGTTTAACAAAAATATTTGTGCGGATACTGCAAGAAAAATCTTTCAAAAGGTTGGATACCGTAGTCGAGTAGCTCGCAGAAAGACTTATATTTCAATGACCAACCGGCTTAAGCGGATAGCCTTTGCAAAAGAGCATATAAATAAGCCTCCAGAGTTCAGGAGGACTGTCATATTCTTTGATGAGAGCAAATTTTGCATCTTCAGCATAATAGGTCGTAAATTGGTATGGAGGCACAGCGCTTCAAAAAGAGCATTTAGTACCAACGGTGATGCACGGCGGCAGTGGAGCTATGGTGTGGGGGTGCATGGCGAGCAATGGTGTTGGCAAGTTGAAGAATATCGAATCAATTATGAATAAATATAATTTCCTTGATGTCTAAAAAAAATAAAATTTAAAGGAAAGTACCACCAAACTCTGCCTTGGATCGTCATTTCGCTTCCAACACGATAATGATCCTAAGCATACCACTGAGATTGTGAAGCTTTGGCTATGGTATAATGACCCAAATCAACTGCACACGCCCCCACAGTCACCTGATCTGAATCCTATAGAATATTTGCTGGAACGTAAGATATATCCAGCATATCCTTGCTATATCTAGCAAGGATATGCTGAAGAGTGTTCTTAAGGATGAATGGGAGAAGATAAGCGCTGAAGAAACAACTAAACTTGTTAATTCAATGCCGCAACGACCAGGAGGTTCTCGAAAGACGGAGTTATCCAAACAGCTATTAAATAGCTCATCATCCTTTTTAAATATTTTTTATAGCTTCTACTAAACAGTGAACTCAGACTTTTTTCTACTTGATTTTTGTAGGTATCGCTACAAATCTGTCTTTATTTTAAGAGCTATGAAAGCAAACCAAATTTACTTTTGTTATTCTCAATACTTAAAATGAACTAAATAAAATATAATTAATTTTTTTTAATTCCAGTTTTTTAAATTAGTTTTTTGTTGTTAATGCAAGCAATAGTACGTGAATGCAGACTTTTTCTACCTAGTGTACATTTTTGTAGACTGTCACAAATTTTGGAATCGCGGATACAAAATTTAACAAAGTTTTGACAGAAGATATAGCTGCAACTGAGCCTCTGCCAAGCAACCTTTATACTAATTTTGGGTCTCACCATTAAATTCTCATTGCCTTAACAAATAAGGGCCATACCTATGGACAACGTGAAAAAATATGTGCCCATTTCTTTAATTATAATCATAAATCTCTGCTTTTGTGGTCTCTATTTGAAAGACGTGAGCAAATACGGAGAGACATGAATGACAATATCAACCAATTCAGAGCAGATATGGACAATATTAAAGCAGAGATGAAATGAATTTATATACTCTGATTAAGCGAAGTAAATGGGTGATTATTCGGTTCACATTTTCGAAAAACTTAAGCATGCATATACTAAAAATAAGAATTTTTTTTTCAAAAAATGTCTAAAAATCTACATGTTGAAGGAGCTTTTTTTTATTTAATAAAAGCAATATTTATTACAAATAAGAGCACAAGCATACATAATTTTCATGATTTTATTGCATTAGAAAATAAACTTAATCATATTTCATTTTATGTCATGGTAAAAACATTATATGTCACTTAAAAAATAAGTTCCCCCTTTGTATAAAAAGTTTTGTTTATTTCTAAGTAAATAAATTCAAAAGAAAAGGAAATTAAAAACACAAATAAACAATTTTTAGCATTACTGATTACTATAGATGACTAAAAATATGTATATTTGCGATATTTCTTTACTTTTTTTACAGTTTATTTATCCATTATAAATTACTTAGATCAAATTCATACATAATAATTAAGTATTTATAGAGCCCTATTTCTGTAGATATTAATAATAAATTTCAATGCATTAGTATTAGTTTACAAGCAAGGAAAAAAATCCACTCTAATATTTTTTTTTTTAAAAAAATTTATTTACAATTTCCATATATGTAATATAAAATTCATGTCATAAAAAGAAATTAAAAACTTTTATAAAAGTATTTAAAATGTAAAATTTCAGTCAGTTTTTAAGGAATCGTCTTCTTCATTTTTACATATTTATAAAAAAGTGATCAAAACAATTTTCTTCTGTGTTCCTATCTGTCCTTAGCAATAGAAATATTTACTTTACTAATGCCAGACAAGTTTTCCATTGGAACCTCTAGAAATTTTACCACTCGCCAAGAGCTCCAATGCTGTTGGAAATATCTGGTGTTCCAATTTTTTTACCTTTTCTTGCAAACTTTTTACATCATCATCAGGATCTACTCGAACTGCAGCTTGCTGTATTACAGCACCAGCATCTACTTCGGCCTGTAATATAAGCAAATTGCATTTAACAGACATTTTATGTTTAATAGATACCATGAACAGCTGGATATTTATGATAAGAGATAGTGTATATTTATAAAAACATGTCATTTTTGGTTATATAATACATCTGAAATGCATGCTAATGACAAGTGCTTGTTGAACAACAGAGTGCAAGTATCATTACATTAAAAAATTGGGTACTTTTCCATTTCACCGGCACAGATGATAAAGTCGCCAGAAATGATACTGCCAACATCAAAGGAAATATTCCAACTCATAACCTTTTACCGCCGCATTTTCAAAAATAAGTAGAGGCCTTTTGTTATAGATAACGTCTTTTTCCTAATACGTCAAAAATGTATGAAAAACCAATTAAATTTGAGATATACCCAGAACAGAGGAAGAATCTTCAGTCAGATTCTTTCAATAGAAAAGAACCTTGTATGTTAATTTGCGATAATAACCCTGAAATGAAATTGTATGTTGTCGCCAATAAAGTCTACATGGCGAAATATGGCCTACGAAATGGAAAAGTACCAAAAATAGTAAAATATCATAACTTATTGTAGTGATAACTTCTTTAGGTGCATTTTGCTGAAGAATGAATCTAAATTAAACGCCAAGTTCGCTGCGTTACACTCAATCGGATTTACTCTACTCTAGTCGATAATTGTGCTCGGATCGGCGACGCTCACTTAGCTTTGAATTAAAAAATTTAAGGCGCGCGCTTTTTTTTTAAGTAAAAATTTTATGCACTCTTTTCCCCCTAAAGTTTTATTTATTATTTTTTAATTTAAATATTACTATCATGCAGCCTACTTCCACTCAACTCCAGTGCATGAACGAGAGAAGAGAAAGCGCAAGCAAAAATATTAGGGGGAAAAAAAGATTATTCTTGTCCAGGAGATTGAAGAAAATAAGAAATGAACCATGGGGTCTATTTTTTTATTCAGTAGAAAAAGTATCTAAGCACAAAAATGTGCCAAAAAAAAACTTAAAATCCAGAATTTTAATGTAGTTAATTGGCGAGAAAGTTGCCTATATTTTGGTTTATATTAGTGATGCCAGCTAAAAGATTACGAGGGGAAAAAGTATTAATTTTGAAAAAATACAACCACTCTCCTTTTGTTTGCTTAGAGAATTTTAAGAAAAGTAAACGGCTCTCAGGGCACAAGTTTTCCTAGACTTACATAGTTGTATAAGTTATATAAAAAGTACTTACGTATTATCGCAACAGTATTGCTAACATTCAGGTCCCAGGTTCAAACCCTGGGCTGGGCAAGGTTGACTCAGCCTTTCATCCCTTCAGTGGGTCGATAAATGAGTACCAAGCTTACTTGGGAACTTAACAGTGGTGGTTTCGCGTCCGACTAACCACCTGATCGGAACATCTGATCAAGCACCTCAGGGTCTAAGGTCGCATCTACTGAGTTGGGCACAGTAGGCCTTGGCCCTCATTGGCTGTTGCGCCACTGAGTTAAGTTATTGCTAACATTATATGAAAAGAAGTACATGGTTGCCAACTTGGAAAGTTACCTTGAACGTTGGTTGATTGATTGATTGAATATTAACGTCGCACAGTTCAGCTACACGAGGGCTTTTGGCGACGGACCACGTAATTTTGAACCATGGTCAAGTGACGTGGACGACACCTGAGCTGGCACCTCCCTCTCCTAACTACCACACCACACCAACAGGAGGACGTTTCAGCTCTCGACAGATTTTACGTGCATCGCTGCCCTACACGGCGGGTCTTTAGTGGAACTGGGCTCGAACTCGTGACAAGGCAAGCCACGGTCTGATACCTATACCACTCGGCTACCGCGGCCACACCTTGAACGTTGGCATTGTTGCGATAGCAAGTAAGTAACATATAAACATTTATATAAATATAATCTACATAAGTAATTTACACATACATATTTTTAAATAATTAAATTAAATGACATTTAAGTCGTATATACTCATATATAAATGTATAAAAATGCATAATTATTTAAACATTGCGGTTTTCAGAAAATGGGTGAAATAAACAAATCCACCGATGAATGGGCACAAAAAAGAGAACTACTTAAAACCTGCATGCAAAAATGTTGCAAAAGAAAGCATAGTACATCCAAACAATTGGATTCTTTTGCCTAGAATAAATCAGAATCTATCATGTGGTCATAGGCACGCACACAATTTTTTCTAGGTTTATAGTACGTTTTATATATTTTTTTGTTTTACTAAACAAAAATAAAGCATACAGTTTATTGCATATTTAAAATTGAGAATTTATTAGTCAATTTTAGTTATTATATAACTATTTAAAAGCGTGAATTCTAATTATTTTGAAATGTCTCATCATTTTAGCTTATTTTAATATTTTTTGGTCCATTGGTTTTATATTTTATTTCATTTTTGTGACAAATTTACTAGTCTTTCCTCCACAAACCTTGAATTTCAACTGATCATTAATACAACATTAATTATCTCTGTCTAAATGATAAATTACAGGCAACAGATGGGCTGAATCATTACATTTTTGTATTATAATATGAATCATTACAATAAATATGAATCATAGAAAAAATTAATCATGGAATAAATGTGAAGTTCATGGGCTGAATCATTACATATTTGTTACAATTTACATAACAATAAATCAAAACAAAATATGTAAATTTAGCGCAAAACATTCACAATCCTTCCTTTACTTTGCATTATGATCTTTGTGACCCTTTTTTGGATGCATTTTAAAACAGATAAATACAATTCAAAATTTCCTTTGAATTTTATTTATCTGTCTAAGAATAACAAAAAGAGGCATCCTAAATAACACTAATGTACTGTTCAACACATAAGTTGTTTTTGTCATAAATGTTTTTTATAAATACGTTGAAAATAGAACAGTAATTTCATGAATTTTGAATTTGCTCTTCACAGCATTCTAAATAGATTTTCAAATGTAATTAAAATAATCAATGAGTTCCAGACCTTGAATAATATTAATATTTTTCATTTCTAATAGGCTGTGGATTGGTGTTTTACCATTGCAGACCTAGTACATTTCCCGAAAACTGGTATCTCTTTTTAGTGCGGCACCATATAGGCAGATACCAATCGCCATAGATAATTTTGACACCCAGTTTCCTCCCCAGAGGGAGGCACCTGAGCTCTTTCGATGCGAAACCGCATTTACGATCTTAATTTTGCCGAGAGCACAATGCTATAATAATGCAAATTTACAAGATGTTATACATATTACATTAAGAAAATGCATTCATAAATGAAATCAGACTATGTAGTTTTTATGCTTACTTCAACAAAGTGAACTGTACAACCAGTTATTTTAGCCCCTTTTTCTAAAACTTGTTTATGAGCATCCATTCCTTTAAAAGCTGGTAAAATAGCAGGATGGACATTCAACAGATTTCCTTGCCACAACTGAACAAATTCCTCTGAAAATAAATATTTAGCACATATTTTTATTAACATTTAATACTCAAGATATTTTTGAACAAATAACTTTTATTTTAAACAACTTACTTGAAACAATTCTCATAAAGCCAGCCAAACAAACTATTTCCACACCATTTTCTTTTAAGATTGCATGAACTGCCAAATCAAAATCAACTCGTTTCTTAAAATTTTTGTGGCTTAGAACCTGAAAACAAACTTGTATTACAGCCCTGTTTAACACTTCTATTTTTTTTTATCAGAAGAATAAAGCGCTACAGCAACATTAATTATTTTTTTTATTATTATTATACAGAGTGTTTTTTTTCCAAGTGTAGAAGTTTAAGTTGGCATTACTTTCCAAGATGGCGACCGATTTAACAGCTGTCACGTGATTTATTCTCAGTTTGGTTTGGCAATTCATCATGAATAGACTCACGCCTGAACAATGCTTTCAAATTGTGCAATTTTATTTCGAAAATAATGGTCGATTTTTATAAGCGAATTTTGTTTAGCGATGAAGCGCACTTCTGGTTGAATGGCTACGTCAACAAACAAAACTACCGCATTTGGAGTGAAGCTAATCCACAAGTGTATGTCGAAACACCGTTACATCCAGAAAAACTGACTGTTTGGTACGCTTTATGGGCTGGTGGAATCATTGGTCCGTACTTCTTCAAAAACGATGAAGGCCACAACGTTACAGTCAATGGTGATCGGTATAGAGCCATGATTACTAACGTTTTCATTCCTGAATTGAACAATCATGATGTCCAGGAGCTGTGGTTCCAACAAGACGGCGCAACATGTCACACAGCTCGTGCCACAATCGATTTATTGAAAGACACGTTTGGTGACCGCCTAATTTCACGTTTTGGACCTGTGAATTGGCCTCCAAGATCTTGTGATTTAACACCGCTAACTATTTTTTGTGGGGCTATGTAAAGTCATTGGTCTATGCGGATAAGCCACAAACACTTGACCATTTGGAAGACAACATTCACCGTGTTATTGCCGATATACGGCCACAAATGTTGGAAAAAGTCATCGAAAATTGGACGTCCAGATTGGACTACATCCGAGCCAGCCGTGGCAGTCCTATACCAGAAATCATATTTAAAATGTAATGCCACAAGATTATCTTTCGAATAAAAAAAAATTCATGTCAATCGAATAATACATCGTTGTTTTATTGCAATTTAAAGTTCTATATCTCTAAAAAAAAACACCCTTTACTTAATTATTATTTTCACATTCTCTGCATTAATTTTACAACAGGATTTTTAAGCTCTGAATTATTCTGTGATTAGCATATTCGAAAGAGCCCAATACATATATAGTTAATCAGCTCTTTAAAAATAATGCATCGTACAATATTTTAAAAAGAAACTGATTATTACAATAACAATACCTTAGTTGGAATTCCAGCTCTGCTTGCTCTAGCCAAACCTTCCACACCATCTACATTTGATAATACTAAAACAATTTCAGCAGAACTGCAATTATTTGGATTCTGAGTATAGTCTATGAGAGCTTGAAGATTTGTTCCTGAAAAAAAAATATTGAATGTTAAATTACTGAAGCATAGTTTTTCATTCAAGCTAAAGAGGAGATATTTAAAAACTTATAAGAAAAACTAAGCACAATTCAAAACAAAAAGTTTTTGCATTCTTACCAGAACCAGATATCAAAACTCCAACTTTCTTTTTCTTCTTTAAAGTTGAGGCTTTAGGTAATTCAAAATTTTTTACTTCAACTGTTTCTTTTCCTAAAGAACAAATAATTGTATAAAGACTGAATAAATGTAGTTCCTAATTAAATGTTTAAGATAGAGTTACACAAAATTTACATTGAAAAAGAGCTTAATGACTTTAATGAAACTTTTGTTTTATTTTAAAACAGAGGAAATAAGTATATATACCAGAGGTAGGGAACTCGCGGCCTTAAAACCGCTTACAACCCCTTAAGTTGCTGATAATGGATAGACATTTAGCTCAGAATGAAATGTATGTACGATTTCATGAAAAAATACTACCACAGAGACATATGTACCGAATACCTATTATTTTTCAGTTTTGTATAAACTAAGATTTTAGAGCAATAATTTTTATTTCATCATTTAATATCCATTTCGTCTTTATCTTGCCAACAAAAAATTTTCTTGCTTGAAAAATTACCTCGTTACTAAATAGAAACAGCCATATATCCTGTTTGGGAACAAAATTATTTTTAATTGATATAGCAGGCTGAACAAAAACAATCTTATGAATTGTTTGTAGTTTTGTGGCTACTTAAATTCAGGTAACTTAAAAGTGTGTTTGTGTATGCGCTAAACATATATACTAGACTTTGCCCACTCCTATTGTTGCGTATTTCATGATCTATACAGTTTTTTTTTATTGATATCTAAGTCCTAGTATTATGCTTTCGATTGTATTAAAAAACATTGCTATAGACATCGCCCATTTATTTACAAAGGACAGGGCTTGGATTTCTAAAACAAGTATATTTATCTTTTACACCCTCCCCCATGCCACCTAACCCCTTTGGCAGTCGATTTCCGAAAACTCGTTCTTAGAGGATCTCTACTCAACACAATATACACTCCTGTCCATAAATTAAGGATAATGAAGTTCAGGCAAAGAAAGAGACAGAAGCAAAACAAATTTGACTTATTTGTAAAGTCTATATATTAAACAAAAGGCAAAGAGCAAAAAATATGCTACATGTTTGACATAATTAATAAAAATTGCGATTTTTACTCCCTGGAGCAAATTTCAAAAAAGAGCCTATTTACAAAAAACAGTATAACATTGTTAGTATGATGGTTAATACGAAGTATGTCTCCCGGATGATGCAATACAGGCCTTACAACGCCTAGGCATGCTGAGTATCAAATTATCAATCTGATCTTGGGGAATATTACACCACTCATTAAGCAATGCCCTCCAAAGTTCCGGTAGACAGGTGGGAGGAGGTTGGCGGGCTGCAATTCGTCGGCCAAGCATATCCCACACATGCTGTATTCAAGTCCGGTGAGTATGCTGGACAATCCATACGGGTGATATCCTCCGATTGAAGGCATTCGTCTGCAATGTTTGCACGGTGAGGAAGGGTGTTGTCATCCATAAACAGAAATTCAGCACCCATGGCGCCCCGAAACAAACGTACATGTTGTTCCAGAATGACATCCCGATAGATGTGGCCGGTCATCGTTACACTCTGAACATGCAGATCAGTTTTGGAACCAAGAATAATTCCTCCCCAAACGAGCCATCCTGCACCTCCGTAACGGTGTCGTTCAATGGTGTTCTCTTGGTGGTAACGGGTACCTGGCGCTCTCCATATTAAAGTCCGGCGAGAATCAGACTGCAAACTAAACATGGACTCGTCGGAGAGAAAAAACATCACACAAGACCACTGTTGTGGTGTCCACAATGCATGCTCTCTACTCCAGGTTAATCGCAGGCGACAGTGAGTTGCGATAAGTGGAACACATCTGACAGGCCTACGAGCATATAGACCAGTGTGTCCTAAGCGTCTGTACACGGTCTGCCTTGAAACTGTCGTACCGGTAGCTGAAGAGAGCTGACGAGACAGGTCTGTTGCTGTGCTCCGTCTGTTTCTTTTGGCAGTAACTGCCAAATACCGTTCCTCATTCGGCGTCGTAACCCGGGGGCGACCTGTGCTGTAACATCCACTCACATTACCATCATCTTGGAATCGTTGCCAAAGCCTGGAGATGACACTCTGGGCGATTCCAAGTTCCTCGGATACTTCCAGCTGGGTACGTCCACATTCCAGTCGTCCAATAATTCTACCACGTAAAAAAATTATCCAAATGCTTCCTTTGTGCCATAACTATGCGGTTATTGCACTGAAAGGCTTTTAAAGCGCTTGTGAACAATTTTACTTCTGCGGGAATTTATTCGGGCACCTGGGTTCGAAGAACCCTTAATCCCGTATCTGGCAAAAGTCTCTTTAATGACATAGCTGATCGTTGAGTTTTCATGTTTGGTAGTAGATCATTGCAATTGGACGAGCGGCGGCAGGCCAGTAGGCGGAGCTTCGAGGCATGGATCTTGACATCTCGGAAAGTTTTCAGAGAGGAATCTGAGTGGTGGAAGAGCGAGTCTTACTATTGGCTGTTGAAAAGTGAGGATAATGGCTCAGGAAAAATGGCTGTCCATGTGGGGGGTGAGTGGTGTAGTGACGGATGTCCAGTAGGGGCGAAAATTTATGAGGTAGTAACGCGCAGTTTGAACACACACAAAAAATATGATCCAAATTTACGGGTGCGCGTTATATGCCGGGTATAAAAATGAGAGCTTTAAAAATAATAAAAAGAGAAGAACATAGAAAAAAATTAAGACTTCTACATAGATCAAAATATTGTTTATTTAAAAGAAATGACATTCCTTATGAGCTTAAGGAGTTGTAGTTCTAGAAGTGTACTATTTTTTTTCAAAAGCCAGGAATAATACCTCGAAAAAATGACTTCAAAACATAAGCTAATTGCACATGAACATTTCAGTTTTCTTCGTAAAAAAGGGCCGCGCGTTATACAGCGAATGTACCTAAAAGTTGAAAATTGCAGATTGAAAGTATAGGTGCGCGTTATACGCCGGATTTTACGGTAGTATGTGCACATCCTAAAAAAGATTAATAAAAAGTACAATACAGATCGATTCAAAATAAGTTTGACCAATTTTAAAAGCTTCTAACTATTTATGGTGAACTTTAATCAATTATATTTTAAAAATGAAATGTTTAAATAACCAATCTAACTATTTTTATGAGTGGGAGTAAGTCATGGCTCCAAAATTAGATCCTCGAACCTGAGATGAAGTTTTAAAGCTTTTGAATGATAAATGCTCAAATTCTATTATAAATAAAGCCTTTAAAAATCAGAAATTTAATTTTCCAAATGGATTACTATTTAAACTTCAAAAAGAAATAAAATTTGGCGGGCATCTAAAGCTCCAGAAATAAAATGTGGATAAAAAAAAAATCTAGGTGAAAAAGAAAAAAAAAAGGAAGCTAAAAAGATCGCTATAGAAAATCATCTGCCTAAAAGAACTTTAAAAAAGAAGCTTCAGGTATCGCAGTCAATAATTTGTCGTCAGATAAAGAAATATGGCTATAAAAAAGTGAATGAACGAAGTCTGTCATCAAATGTCTACAAAGACAGTAGAAAAACTAAGAAAAAGTTCTTGGGCACTGTATTTAATGTTACCCAAAGGTAGATACAAATCATGATTCCATTTGTCATTTACAACTGGCGAAATGAAGATACAATTTATTTCACGCGAAAAACATCGTACAGACGCAACTGTTTTGCAAAAGGCAAATTGGCTATTAGGTGTTATTGTGTGGATGAAAATATCCTCTCAAGGCTTTAAAAAACCATTTTTTGTACAACCAAAGGCTAAAACGGATGCTAAATACTATCAAAATAAAGTTTTGAAGCACATGATCAAAGAAAGTAAACGTCTTTACCCTCAAGGAAACTTTGTTTTTCTCCAGGATTTTGCACCAAGTCATACTGTAAAACCAACTATAAAATGGCTGAAAGATAAAAAAAAAAATTTTCCTCCTGAAAAACACCTACCACCCTCCCTGACTGTGTTTCTTGCAATTATCTTTTATGAGGAAACTTACAAGTCAATTAAATGGACGTAAATTAAAAGTACTTGAAGAGCTTCAAAAAGCAATCAAAGAGAAAGTTGAAAAAATACCCCCCAACAGTCACCGAAAAAACTCTTTTGGCTTGATCTAAGCGTTTACATAGAATGTACAATGCTAAAGGAAATCAAGTTGAAAATTTTATGTTAATAACTTAATTCAATACAAATTTATGTTTCCTTGAAATTGGTCACATTATTTTTGAATCAATCGGTTCAAAAAAATTTATAAATAATGTATTATTTTTCTAAAAATATTTAAAAAATTTATATATAACAATATATATCAAAACTATTTACATGTAACTATATATATTATAAAACATTTAGATAATACATATTAATAAACATCAACTTATTTTAATCAGCCTCAGATATTTACTATGATATAAAACTTAATCAAAAAAGCACATACCTGGCTCAAAATCACTAACACATCCAACCACACTTGCTGTTTCTCCCTTTTGTTTCAAAGATTCTAAAATTTCCCCTTCATATTTTTTGTCAACAATCAAGATCATCCCTAAGCCACAGTTGAAAGTCTGCAACATTTCTTCTTCTGATAGCTGACCTTCCATAGCAATCCATTGTAGAACAGGAGGAATGCTCCACTTACTACCATCCAACACCACCTTTGCATAAGATGGCAAGACTCGAGGAATGTTTTGAGTTAAACCACCACCTGTTATGTGTGCTGCAGCTTTAATATAACCTTTTTTCATGAGAGGTAACACAGATTTGACATAGATTTTGGTAGGTGCAAGTAATACTTCTTGGAGAGTCTTTGTTTTATCCAGAGGAAATACATCGTGGTATCTGTACTTTTTGACTTCTATAAGTTTTCTTACCAGACTGTAGCCATTGCTGTGAATGCCTGATGAAGATAGACCAATCAAAATATCACCAGATTTTATTTCATTTAGATGGGGGAGTAGATGTTCCTTATTTACAGCACCCTCAGCATAGCCAACAACATCATATTTGTGTAAATCCCACAACTCTCTGAGATTCAGATAAATATCAGGAATTTCATTAATCTCGGCACCTGAAAAAGGAAAAGAATTTTTTTTGTATCACATTTCCATGGTTATAGCATAGCAATATACTTATAAGTTTTCACCATAACTAATAAATACAGTAGAGTCCCGAAAACTCGGCCTAATGTGGACAGAAGATAGGCCAAGTTAGTAAAAATGCCGGATTATCGAAAATAGGATTAAAAAAAAGATAAGTACGAGCGTTTGCTCAAAAAATACTGTACTGCATTTGTATGTATTGTTTGCTTGAGATTAAAATAGAAAATAAACTGCCTAAATATCCTTAAACAAAGGAAAGGCACGTACAGCATTTACTACATGAAAATGAAAATTAATGAATACATACAGTATTTTACCTGATCAGACACACCTCAGAAAAATAATTTATGAAGACATTAAGCTATCTAAAATGAAAATTAAAGAGTTCACTTTGCAAAAACTAGATACTTTTTTAAAAGAAATGCATGATGTCTTGTTGTCTTCCATACTGTACTCAGCATTTCGCTGCTTCATCACGGAGATGACAAAGGAATAGTACATTGTCGATGCACCTTGTTGTTCAAAATACTGAAGAGTCGTTTTAAGTGCCTTTAATTCCTCACTATGTGATGTTTTTGAAGTTTGTTCGGTGTCCTCAACATTAATGTCTTAACCATTTTACACTTGAGGTTTTTTCGACCTGCAAGAGTGTGGCCAAGTTATCCGGATTGCCAGGTAATCGAGTGTCGAGTTTTCGGGTCTACTGTACTTACAAAATGGAAATAATAATCCATAAATACACACAACAACGAAACCCATACAAATGAATATCTTTCATCGATATCATTGCAAATGCAAAAAGTTCGATATACTTTCCTCAGATTAAAAGAATATTTAAAATGTATTGTTGGATTGGAGTGAGTGAATTTTTTTTTCTGGCGGAAGGACAACTGTGTGATCCACCCACGCAATTTTTCCCGCTTTTCTCCCATGCATTCCTCCTATGGGGTTCACTTGTTGATCAGATGCTGTGTGCAGTGGTCAAACATTCTTGCTGTGTGCCTTTTTTCGTAATCATTTGTGCTAAATAAATGTGCTTTCCAGAATGCAGTGTGGAAATAATTTCACAAAAAGAACAACATGTGTGACGCATGGAGAATGTGCATAACATGTTCTGACAAAAACTAGAAATTTAAAATGCCTTTTTAAAAAAATTTACTATTAAGATTATGCCAATATCACTCTTCATATTAGCATGATTTCCTGTAGCTTTAAGAAAACCTAACATTATTATAAAATGTGTATCATTTATAAGAAAGCTCATTTTACATAAAATAATACTGTATTTATTTGAATCTAAATCGCCATCCAAATTCTCAACAAATTTGGTAAAAAATAGAGCAAAACGGTTGGTTGATAATGTTTATGAAATTGCATCTAACGAATCCCCCCCCCTACCTTTGATTCTAAGCCACACCCAATTTTCAATAGCATTAATTTTGGAAAAAAATTGCGAGTTAGATTCGAGTAAATATGGTAATATAACACTTCAAATTATAATTTTTTGTAAGTATTAAAATCAGATCAAACATATTTTTTATCATTATTGCAGTTCTCAAAATTTAAATACAAAAAAAAAAATTCTTTTTGAAAATGCTGCAAAAAATATCAAAAAATGGTAATAGATTTTAATATTATCAAGCAGCTGGTATTACTTGAAACTAAAAATTTATACATCGTTTTAATGATTTCTCACAAATAAGACAAGGGGGGACACTGATCTCATAAAATTCCAATTAAAAAAACTACAGAATTATATAAATATGTGCTGAATTCAAACATCCTCATTTTCATTTACATATTTAGAAAAATTAACGACTAATTTTAAAAATGGAATAATTTTTGAACAATCAAAACACTAGAAAATACTTACCAACCAAAGCACAATTTGCTTGCTTGCATCCTTCCACAATGCCAGAAACGACTTTCTTGACTGTATCACAGTTTATTTGCCCACAATTAAAAGCTTCCAAAAAGAAAAGAGGTTCAGCACCATGTGTCAAAATATCATTTACACACATTGCTACCAAATCAATGCCTATTGTGTCGTGCTTGTTGCAACTTTGAGCTATCTAAATAATAATAATAAAAAAAATATGCATATATACAATTTAATAATCTATACTGAAGTGTAATACAAATTTTTCAGTTCTAAAAAATACATTAAAAATATAAAATTTAAACAATATTTAATAAAATTTTATTGAAAGGACCACAACTTATACTTTAACTTTCCTCAAACACTATTTGCACAAAAAAGATATCTAACATAAAACAATGAGGATATGTTTTTTGTTCTATTGTACTATATTCCATTTGTAAAATAATGTTTAAAATCTATGTGTTAAAATATCATTTACATATCTTGCTAACTAGTCAATTTCATTACTCAATACTTTCATAAAATATTTAAAACACTTTTAATCAAAAGTGTTGATGCATACAACATTGGGAATCTATTTTTATTTGATTTCATATTAGATAATTATTCTTTTTAGGTAACATTATAAATAAAGGAATTTAAGAATGAAATTGTTTGCCCTCCACTTAACAATTAATTGATTACTAATGTTGCACTTTGATGACAAAGGACCTCATGATTTTGAACCTCAGTCAAGTGGCAACGATGACAATTGAACGGGAACCGTCCCTCTACACGCGCACGATGAATCCTTCCCTAGTTAAAGCACTAAATTTGGTAGAATATTTCAACTTGAGATTTATTCATTGACATAAATAAATATATCAATAGCATTTTTAAAATAATTTTAAAAAATCTCCATAAATTAATATTATCAGTTTTTTGAGAATTGTCAAAACATTAACAGTAGATAAAGAAATATGAGTAAAAAGCTCTTGCAATAAGGAGATTCATTTTATTTTATTTATTCTAATTCTTTTTGAACAAGTAGCTTCTATGATAAAATCTTATTTAAAATGAAATTTTAGATAATTCGATTAAAAATTCAAATTGTAAAACAAAAGTTATACAGAGTTGTACAGTTTATTTCAAGAAATGTTATGTATATTTGTATTTTATGGGGGAATGAGGGATATATAATTATTGTATAATTTAATACAAATTGCATTGCAGCATATTTTTTGCAAATAAATTCCATGCTATTATTTGTAATATTAATATGAGTCGTCCAAAAAGCCTATAGTATAGCCTAAAGTATAAAGACAATAGTTAAATTACGCAAAGAATAGTTCAATGTTCTCATTCAAAATATTTTTTAATGTAATTATTCCAGCAAGAATCTGCAGCATATATACATGAGGGATCATTTAAAGCATCCGTTTTTAAACTTTCGGTAGCTGCGGGATACCTTTATGTATCAACCTGACATCGCGGTCTCCCAAAACTTTAAATATAACTCCCTGATAACCAACACATGTCTAAAGGATTTAAAGGTTCATCAAGGGAAATTTAGTGATCTAGTCTAAGATGGCATATCTGTCAATTTTTCCACAAAACCTTTCAAATCTGTAAAAAAAAAAAATTTAAAAAAGGGAAATCTTAACATAAAATGAGAAACCTCCCCCTCCAGAAAGGCACTGGGGATCTTTAGGGGTCCACGGAATCACCGATTTAAAGTACATATTTTTCATAAATGCATTTATTAGCTAATATTTACTTTTAATTTAGTTCCAACACCATCAGTTCCAGATATGAGATAAGGGTCTGGGTAACCTGATGCTTTCAAATCAAATACGCCACAAGACAACTCTGTAGAATTTGTAAATCCAGGACGTCTAGTACTATTCATTAAATTTTGTATAGACTGATTAAGCTCCAATATTTCTACAGAATTTTGTGAATGAACGTTTCCCAACCTGTAAAAATGCATTTTAATATAATTATTTCAAGACAGTTTGCAAAATAATAAATAAATTTTATAATTTGTCATATAATTTACAAAAAAATGGCAAAATATCATAATATTGTGTACTGTAATAAATAAGCATCATTTCTTCTATGTAAAAACAGCTCAAGAGCTCTAGGATAAATAAGACTTTGCAGACAAGATACTTTTTCATGCAATGTTTCAACAGTATCCGTTGTTTCAACTGTCACAGCAGCTTGATCAAGAATTTTTTCCTCAACATCTCCTACCTAAAATTGATATAGAAAATAATAAAAATAATAAATTAAAAAACTTTATTGAATTATCATTATTTTTAAAATACGTTTCTTTCTTGGCTCTCTCTCTTTCATAACATGACCAACACTACTCCAATATTCAAAAGAGGTTATAAAATAAAATAAAAATATTTTTTTTTTTGCTTTTCGATGATTCTTTTTAAATATAAAAATCATAATTTATTGATATAAATTAAATTAACGCTATTTAAAAATAGGACCAATAAACGTAGATGTGAGAGCCAAGGAAACAAATCATAAACAAGTAATATAAAAAAAAAGTTTCTTAAGTAAATTCCTACTTAGATCAACAAATATATATATTTTAGTTACATTTTATCAAATAATTACAATTAGTATAAATATGCATATACATATGATAGAATCACAATATTAAGTGGCAATTAAGTTTTACTAATTATCTTGAAAGTATTGTATTGTCATCCAAAACCATATAGTGTATACAAAATTTCAGTTCAACGAAATGCTTTAAAATGTGAGAAAAAAACCTTTTCAAGTTTTCACACAAGTCGCCAAAATGGCCGCTAAGTCATCAAAAATGATGCCAATGTGGCTGTATATTAATTCTTTGAATAATTAGTTTTAATCAATTAATTTTTATTAATTATAACTAAGTTACTGTATTGTCATCTAAAATAATCATGTATATAAAATTTCAGCTCAATTGAGGGCTTTAAAATGTATTTTATTAATGATTGAAAATTTCACCAAGATAAATAAATATATAGAGAGTGTGAGCTAATAGTAGGAATTGAAAAATACAAAATACATGAACTTGTAATTTTGAAGTGCTGTCAGGTTACAAGGACAACACCTGAGATGGTACACCCTCTCTAAACTTCCACATCACGCCAATGTGAGGGCTTTGACTTACAACAGATTTAACATGCATCTGCCCCTCTACACAGCAGGTCTTCAAAGCCAGCCTCGAGTTTGTGACCATAGCCACTTGGCTACCAATCCCACAACTATTGGCAATTGACCTCGTAATTAGGAGCCATGGTCAAATGATAAGGAAGACACCTCAGCCGGCACCTTACTAATCAAACTTCCACACCACATCAATGTGAGGATTTTGAGTCTGGACAGATGTAACATGCATCTGCCTCTTTACATGGAGGGTCATAGTTTAATAAGAGCCAGAGGCATAGAATGACTTTTTATAATGAAGTAAAATATACATACTTACAAATGAAAAATTGTAAATATACAATCCTTTGCTTTCTACAACCATAAATTAATTTGCTTAATATAAAAAAATTTAAGTTCCTTAAAAGGATTTTTCCAATCAATATTTTCAATAAACATTCAAAATTCAAATGTCCATAGACACTATAGATTGAATGATATTAGAATCTTTTTCACATAAATGATTCTAGGAATTTCATTATAAAAGAAAATAAATATTTACGAAAAAAAAGTTTTATTCAAAAAAGATAACGGCTTTTCTAGTAGCTCATCACCAAAAATGTTGTTGCAACATTGTATGTATATATATCAAGATAATATGCGTAAAAAAATTGAATTAAAAAAACTGTTTTGCTTATTTGATTATTCTGGTCATTGGCATAAAATGGGAATATGCAGTCAAGTGTATATGTGAAAATAATAAACAATCACAGGTGCTCATAGATAAAGAAGCAAAAAAAAAAAAATTGTGTCACTAACGAATCTCCAGATGAATATATTCTATATTAAAACTTTTAATATTTTATGACATAACATCATAGAAGAGATATAAATATTTTTAACAATATGATACATACCCCAAGATGATACACAGTGCATCCAGTTATTCTGGCACCAAAATTCAAAACTTCTTGATAAACATTACTGCAGTTGAAAGCAGGAAGAAGAGAGGGATGATTATTAAAAATTTTCCCTTTCCAACTTTCAAGTATATCCCCTAAGAATAAAAAGACATGATAAATAACAAGCACCATTACTAAATATATATGTATATATGAAAATAGAAAAACTTACTTGGCAATTCCTCTGGGTAATTATCGAGACAAATCATAAAAATATTTTTTGATTTTAGATATTCAGCAGTTATAGATTTGTAATCTTCAAATACCTGACAAAATAATATAAAAAGAGTTAAAGGATTGAATTTTAGATTTATTTAATTTATCATAACAAGGCATTTCAAAAAAGCAAAAAGAGCCCATTAAATATTTAAATCTAATTTTCTAGTTATAAATTGTATCAAATTGATCGAGAACAAAAATTACAAAAGAAAAAGATATGTTCCCACATTCAAATAGTTTGCTATCCATATGAAATAAAGAGGAAGACTGATCGATTAAGAACTGTTGTTAAAAGAATCTTTGGTACTTCATGTGTTATACTGTCGACCAATTTCGTCAAACCAAAAGACGTCGCCAAATGTCACGATATACAGCCAATAATGGAAATCGTTCCCACGCACGTTTGAACACTGTAAAAATAATGATGGCAGCATTTGGCGACATTTTTTAACTGACATTGTCCTTTCTTATGCGAAATTAGTCGACGGTATATAATAGGTAAGTACTGAATCCTTTTATTTGTAATTTCGCTAAATTTCCCACAAGGTTTTTCCTTTTAAAATTTTTCTCAGAAGCTGCACAACTCGCATCCATATCCAGGGACGTCTTAAGACTCTTTGAGGCACTGGGCCCATATGCAAAAATAGGCCATACGCAAGATATTTAAAAATAGACGGCATACAGCATGCATTATCAAATACTCGTGCAAACGGTAATATTTGAAACAAATAAATGTGCACGACTAACAAATCTCTAAGAACCTAGGCATAAACTTGCTTGACCGATCGCAGCATTTCGACTGAATGAGTTGAATGATTGTTTATGGTATAAAGTCTAGGCCTAGACATGAACAACGGTCATCACATAATAATACAGTCTTACTACTTTGGCCAGTTGACATGCAGTTTGAAATTCTCTGCTTTTCGGAGAAAGTGTATGGAAATAATATTTGACCCCATTAAAACTATACGGATCATCATCTTTTTAAGACAGAGTCGAGAACGAAACTGGGCCCCGGGCCCATGCCTAAAGACGTCCCTGTTCATCTTTTTTGTTTCATTCATGTTCGGTGTTTGGAAAAGAGCCGATACTTCCAGCTTGGTATAATTTGGGTGGGGCTAAATTAAATTTTGTCCCACAGACTGATCTTGCTTATCAAAAACGCACAAAAATGCACCATTTGTTTTATAGCTTTATTTTTCGTAAGGGAAGGCTAACTCTTGCTCTTTAACTCGATCTTCGAATACTAATGCTACCTTCAAGTAACTAAAGTAACTTAAGTATTAAGCACTTCCTGGTTTGGTGGAGATGAAGTCATTTACAGAGATCTAAATAAAATCGGTAAAAAATGAGTTTTTTAAACATTAGTTTTTTCTTTCACACACACTTCGTACTTTGTATAACATTATTTTTTATACCTTAAATTGTAAGAGTGAAAGGGGGCATTGAGTCAAATTGAAATTAGTCAATAATTAATTTTAATAACTTATTTCATTATTTAACGTTTATTAAATTTATCATCTAAAACAAATACATGTAAAAATTTTTAGCATCTTGATAAGAAAAAAGAAGTATAATGTATTTTTTTTCAATAAAAAATTTAAGTTAAATTAAAAACTTATTTTTCATTATTTATATTTTTTAAATTTATTTTTTGATATTTAATATTATTTTTCAATAAACAGTAGCACAAAATAGCAAAGTCTTGCGTAACATATTTTTTAAATTTTACGAGGGGATAGTTTAGTTTACTTGTTTCAATATTCAACTGTTTCACATTGTAAGCAACTGGAACTAAGAGTAAAATTCAATTCTTTAAATAATTAGTTTTAATGAATTAATTTTAATTAATTATAATTAAATTAACATATTGTCATTCCAAACAATCGTGTATAGAAAATTTCAGCTTGTGCTTTAAAATGTGAGAAAAAACTTTTAAAGTTTTGACCCAAATATTTTAGACTATAATTGATAACCCCTCTACAATATGAGCAGAGGAAAACCCGTTAAAATATAACTACACATTTCCTCACATTCAAAAGCAGCCAAGAAAACTCTTTCGAGCTTTCTGGCAATGGACAACAGACGACAATGGATCCAGCTTCGCCAAATTTGAGGAGGCTCCCAAGAGCAATCTTGAGTCAATCCATTTAAAACTTTCTACGAGACAAATACTCTGGACTTTTTAGGGAACCACTGTGAATCTGATTTCATGTCTTCACAGCTACTTAATTCTATCTAAAATACCTACGGTTTAATCGCACTCTTCAGACAGGTTTTAAGGTATGCGCCAACTGGACCCTGGCTTAGGACTCGGCCACAATGGGAGCCTCGTCTCTTTCTCAATTAAGCCTTAATAAGATTATGATTCGAATAATTTCAAAGGTTAAATGTTATTTCCGTTTGTGTTTTCCAAAAAACTGGGAATTTCGGACGGTATGTCAACTGGCTACATGGTGAAGACCGTCTTCCATGTATAGATCTAGGCTCATTGGCGTAACGTAGAATTTTAGAGCCCCTGCAAAGTCAGGTTTTGGGCTCCCTAGAATCCTGGGCCTTCCACAATGCAGGGGTGTACATTCTGTCACTGCCTAGGCCCACCACCCTACACCATCATTACTCACTCAGTCGAAAAAAAGGCAGTCAGTCAAGTCGGTATAATTGATTATAAGTCATACACATTTATTTGTTTTGGGTTATTGTTTGTACGAATATTTGACAACGTATTCTTATTTACTGTCTACTTTTATGGGTCATAGTTGGGGCTTACATTTGTGTAGCAGCTCAGGGCCTCAAGAAGTCTTAAGATGCCCCTGGTACTTCCTCTAGTAAAGCTTGTGTTAACTCACTTGAACATTAGTTAACATAAAATATATCAGAAGTTGAGTCTATGAAATCAGACGAAGGTTCCTTAAAATTTTTTTTAAAACAATTTGATCTTAGTAATCCAGACAATTATTAGTATCTCCAGACAATTTTCGTTTCCAAGACTTACAAAAAAAAACCTTCCAAGTCTTAATCCGTTAGCTGTTACTCCAATCAAAAAGCGATTATATGTAACCATGCCTCCTTGATTCCAGCTATGAGAAAATGAATCTCTTCAACAAAGGACGAACTATCTCAGAGCTTTTTCAGCCCAGAGAATAAAATCAATAATCTGATAAATTTAAGTAAAAAAAATTACAAATTACAATACATTAAAATATTTTAAGAAAAGATGTTCCAGTACCCTTTTTTGTGAGTTATAGCTTTACATTACATTTAATAAAACTGGGAAAAACAAAAGTTAGTTTCTTTGTGCATCTTACATTCCAGTGTAATATATTACAAGAAAGTTACCAAAATATTAATTATTATTATTATTTGTAAAGTATAGCTAAAATGAGAGATCAGTTTTATTAAATTTTTTACCAAAAACAAGTTGACATTTCGTTAGTACAAAATATTCAAACAAGAATCAATGCTAGTTTTCTTTCGATTTTCTAATAACTGTACTGTAGTGTAATAATATAAATGCATCGTAAAATTCCTTTCATTATTTTCTAAAACTGCTATATATATATTTCATCTATTTTCCATTATTTCAATGCCTAACTTTTTCTTTTAAATGTACTGTTGTGTAGAAAATATAAAATTTAGCGAAAAATTTTAATTAAAATATGAGACTAAACTCAGATTAGAACTAACTGATTTCTAGCTATTGGTCACACCTGAATTAATGTCACTAAAAATATATATAAGAATATTTTGGCATTCCTCCAATATATCTTTTTACCAGCTGATAAGTATAATACAACATATTTTTCAATAAAACTTATGAAATTGAATTTTAGAAAAATAAATTAATCTAAACTAAATATACTATAAATATTTATAAAAGATAACACATTTTTAATGAAGTGGACAATAAAATTGAAATCTATGAAGTTTTACTCAAGATAAATTTAAAACATTTAAATTTGTTAGAAAAATATAGTCACGCATTTAAAATGCACAAAATAAATACAAATTATATATTTTTTTTTACATACCTCAATAGATGTGCCAGTAGCTGTAGAGATTTTTTGTTTGGTTTCATTTGAAATAGGGCCTACGACAAGAACTACTTGAAAAGTGCTTAAATTTTGTTGATTTTGAGAATATTCAATAAGAGCTTTTAAAGTTGTTCCTAAATAAATTATAACAATATATTTAAAACTATTAAAATAGCAAGTATAAAAATAAAAAAAATTAAAATGTCAATTAGGTACTATTTTAATTCCAAATAACATTTTCATTCATTCTAAACAATTACTTTATCAATCAACTATCAGTTTAATCAACTTTTCAGTTGAGAAATATGAATCAATATCACTTGTAGTAATGCATTTGTTTCTAAGATCCAGTTATTTTTGTTAAGCAATATATATGATTATTTTTACTAAGCAATTATGATGTACATATACTTAGTAAAAAAAGCAAGAGCCTCTAAACTCCAAAACAATTTGACAACGGCAAATCAAAGGAAAGAAATTTTTTTTGTGCATTGAATACCTATAATGTTTATTATATTTTATTAAATTAATTTCAATAGATTATTTTCTTATATGGCCAAGAATTCTTAAATGGTTAATTAAAAACTTGTCTATATTGCTTAAACATTAAAAAATGATAATTGTCCATTGCATGAAAAAACAACAGTGCTCAAAATTTCCCCAAGAAGAAAAATAGGTATCTGTAAATTTAAATGCTACATCATAATATTGTGCAAAATTTATTAAATGCTTTGAAAAATAAAAATGTTTTTATCTTTGTAATTTATTTGCATAATACATATAATTAAACATGTAATGAACTAAAACATTCAATCTGTATTTTCACAAAAATGTGAGGTAACTTATGGAAGCATTGGAATAGTTATCAGATAATAAAAATTAAAAACTATAAATCATGTTAATGATCTAATCATATTTTGTTAGTACTGCATTAATGCAAAAATAAAAATAAACACAAAATTAGTAAAAATAAAATATCACTAAAAGGGAATATTGTAAAATATCCTGTGTTGTTCTTATCTGATTTTCTTGGTAATTTCATGTTAAAACAAATACAGATGATCATTTTGGTTTTCAAAAACAAGTGATAAAATACATTTAACAAACTATCAAGATCTAAATCCTCATGTACTAACTGAGATAGAGTGTAAATACAAGGTGATTCACTACCAAACCGACAAACTTGTAGGGTGTGTAGGGGCAGTGGCGTAACGGAGAACATTTGGACCCCCAGCAAAGTCAGGTTTTAGGCTCCAAAGTTTGATTTTACACAGGCAAGGTACTTGGTGACAGTCAGGCTTTGGGCCCCCTAAAAGCCTCCCCCCGCGATCAGCAAGTTGCTGAGATGTACGTTACGACACTATGTAGGGAGTACCTAGACGACTCGGTATCACACAGGAATGCAGGGTCGCGGAAATGCTGTAGTTGCGAGTTATGGTGCAAACAAACAAACAAAAGAAAGAACAGAAACAGCAACACGTTAATTGGGCAGAAAAATTTTTATTGAAAAGTTGTGCAACAGGTGTTTGCAATTATGATAAGAAATCGTCTGGCAGGCCTGACTGCGACGCTGCATGGAATTCCTTACATTCTGGATGATTCTAAGCATGTCACGTATTTTCCCGGCATCTATAGATATTCAAGCGACGAGGTTTCAACTGAAAGAACTAGCTTCTTGCACACTAAACTCTTCATGGGAACCCAGAAGAAGTTCATGCATGATAGGTCAGGTGATCTGGCAAGCCAATGAACCGAGCTTTCCTGACCTATCCACTACTGTCCAAAGGTTACGTTCAAGTATCGGTGGACGTGAATTCCGTAATGTGGAGGAGCCCTGTCATCGCTGTCGATTCATTGTAGCTCTCGTTAAAGAACTAGGGTCACCTAACATTCTGTTTACATTTGTGAAGGTCGAGTGATGTGGAACACGCCTTTTCAGGTATCTTTACTGATACAACCACTGAGCGGCGTACCCGTGATAATTCCCAGCTCCATACACGCTCAGCATATCGAGCAATTCTTCGTTAGAAAATTTCATCCTGCTACCTCGGGAAACGGATTGCATATGACGAGTTCCAGGAGGATCGGTGTTCACGAAACCTTCCGTTCTGCGCCATCTACCACAAGATTGCCGGGAGGAATCATTCAGAACGTAAGGAATTCCATGCAGCACTTCTGTCAGGCTTGCCAAACAATTTCTGGTCATAATTTCGAACACTAATTGTTGTACAACCTTTCAATAAATGTTTTCTGTCCCATTAATGCGCTGCTTTCTCTCTGCATCGTTGATCCATAGCTCACAACCAAGGCATTTCCGACCCTGCATTCAGGTGTGATTCTGAGTCGTCTCTGTATCCTCTACGCACCCTGGAAGTTTGTCGGTCTGGAAGCGAATCCCCCTGTTTATCCACCTGTTCTCAGTTAAGTACACCATTTCTCTTTGTAATAGACCGATTGCCTAAAAACATCACTCTGAAATAACACAAGATCTATTGGTAACATGTCACATAATTTTGGCCTGTACCGTAAAGAGAAATGAGGATGATACTTCAGCTGGCACCACATTCTCCAAACTTCCACACCATGTGAATTTTGCATGTCATATATCTGCAGTAAAACAATGTTATAGTATAGTTTTCAAGAAAACTTTACAATTGTAACAAAACAATACATTGTTAAATAATAAAAATAAGTCATGCACCAAATAAGAACTCATTTCTGCTTTTAGGTACAAAAATCAGTCACACAATCTGTCACTAATAGTCCACTGAGTAAGATATAAAAAAATTCACTAACATGAGATGTACTTCAGCATAAGACAGAAGATGATGTAAAACAAACAAAAGCTAAACACATTCTCTTTTTCTGATTAAATTATATTAAAATTTATAAGAGTGTTTCTCTTAATTACTTTAAAAATGCAATACTCCAGCTCTTCATTTCAACAAAGAAGTAAAACGAAGAGCCATTTATGACTTCACAATTTAAAATCCTGGTTACCTAGTAAAGACGACATTTGAGCAATGATTCACTCCAGATTCTACATCACAACATACCAGGATGGGTTACTTTAAGACTCATCTAATTTGTAGTCTTCTCCGTCATTCCCCATAATAAACTTAAATTGACTTAAGAAAAATATCTATAGCTTGCCAGCCATTAACTTGTGACTCTATTGTCAAATTATTAAATTTCCTTAGGTTTTTTTAGGACTAAAACCAAACATTTTAAATTGAAAATTTATACATAGAACATACTTTCACAATATATTTATTTTATGGCATCATTACTTATCATGAATAAAGAGATAAATCTGCATTTTTAAACAAAGATAAATGAATTACAAAAAGTTATCTTTTAAAGAAAAAAAATATTTTTTTTTAATATTTAAATATGGTTTTAAATCCTCATACATTTGATGAAGAAGTTTTTTTAAAAAAATAAAATGAAGTTCAATATTTACTGTTAATAAAATACTTTTAATACAATAAAATATCAGTGAATAATACCTTTATCTGAGGTAAAAACAGCAATTTCCCATTTTATGTATTCATTTTTAGGAACAAATTTCCTACATGCTACATCTGGAAATGAAACAAATTAATTTTAATTAGATATTTTCAAGCTAATATCTTACAATTACCACATTGTTTAATTGATCAAAATATATAACCTTTTAAAATTTTTTTTCAAAACTTAAGGTATTGTTTTAAAATACTTGAAAATTAATACATAAAAGATATTACTGTAAAATATTCATTACACAGTACAGCAGTCTCCACCAAAGGACTGATTTCCTATTAGAGAACCAATGACTTCCCAACGGTCACGTAGTGGGAAAGTACCCAAGACAGGACAATGCTGATGCTTAAGTTCCAGGACAAATCAACCTTTGACCTCCCTTTATTTAGCCGAAAGAGACGTGGCCGGTGCAGTTTCCGCATTAATCTCCGACTTCAGAGTCAACCGCGCGAGGGGTGACAAGGACCAATGACCAAATAGTAACCCCGACTACTTCCAAACAGAAATGATTCTGCGTCAAGTGTCCCTATTGAAGGCGTAACATAATCCACCTTCAAAGAGACACGAAAAAGGAAAACCCAGACGCTTCAACACACTCTCCAAGATACTCCTAGACTTTCTCTCAAATTAGTTTCCAAATTAGCTAATATACTCTCACACCTACAGTGAGCTCTCAAGGCTCCAAATAACAAGCATCACAATGCGTCTTATGCAGTCTTCCCATCAGTAATTCGGTTTTAACATTTCCTCATTAATAGTATTAAATATATCACAGGTAAAATATTTTACCTAAATTTTTAGTCAAGTAATTGAATAAAAAATAACAGCAACAAAAATATTTACTATTTGAGAATTCACATCTTTTTTTAAATATTAAAATAGGAATAAAAGTAAAATTTAATATCGATACATCTTATTGAAATTTTTAAAAGCAAAGTAAAACTAAATTCATATAAACCAAAGATAGAAATTCCATATTTAATGTGACATACAATTAAAAAGTAATGTAACGTTTATAGCTAATATATAATAATTTTCTTAATGCAGTAAAATATGTATGAACAATACCTGTATACTGAGTCTCTGCATGTTTAGATTTTCCTTTCGAATTATGAAAAGCATTTATAAGTTCAACGTGTGGTTCATCTGCAAATAAATTAAAACATTATTTACATAAAAAGTTTCCAAATTAATAACTTAAAAAATACAGGTTGCTTAATAAGACAAAATGTTATTAAAATAGTTTGTTACAAAAAAAAAACATTTTAAAGCATAATTTTTGATCTCAATGTTCTATTACTTGTCACAGTGTCAAGTTCTTTTTTAAGAAAATTGTTACTATCTGCCTTGCAAATTATAGAAAGAAAATTAGAAAAAATTTAATTTACAATTGGGATGATGAAATAACTACAAAAAGACTTGTAAGTAATTAAATATCACATTTTTTGCTACATATTTTTCAAGAATACTCTTAGAAACAGAAAAAAAATAATTACAATTAAAAAATAGAATTTTATTTTCAATTTTCAGGCATCTAAAATCAAATGTTAAATGAGCAATCATGAAACTTTTAACTACATAAAAATTTAAAAAATTCTGAATAATTTTTACGTATTCATTTAATAGTCGAAAGTTAGAAATTTAAACATAATGATTAAAATTTGGTATTAATAGAATGGAAGAAAATTGAATGATGAGATATATTTCATATATTAAATGACTTCGATAAAGAAGATAAATACGCTGTATGTAAAGCAATATAATGCATTAGGAATCCCATCACAACACAAGGCTAAGAATCTGGATAAACAATTTAAAGTGAGAAATAATAGGCAATGAATAAGATTAAATTTTTTTAAACCAATTCAACATTAGTAAATGAATCAAGAACATCCACCAAAAACGATATATATAAATATTATTTTACTATAGTTTTATTATTATATTTTTACTTATGAATTTTTAATTCAAAAGCAAAATCATAGTAGAAAAAATCTATTTCTGAATACAATTGTCTACCAAATTCCCCTAAGAAACTTTAAGAGCAATGTACATAATTCACTTAAGCAATGTACGAATTATCCAGCTTTGTAAATGTTTTCAGAAATTGAAAGATATTTGCTTCCTTTTGCAGTAGTATCTTGTGCATGCATTACTTTATCTTAATTCATCAATATTTTATTCAGGAGAATTATTTTCAAATATATATACCATAACTTTATAAAATAAAGTTTTAAAAATTCTGATTCTCATGGCTATCATTGTTCATGTGGAGTCATTGGCTCGATTTTTTATGCCACAAAAGACTTTTTGTGTCTCCTGCAATACAGAAATCCTATGTATTGGTCCACATCAGAGCACCATCAATGTCCCAAAATTATTAAGTTAAAATAAATATATAAAAGTGGTTTACATACGTAAAATGATGAGAGATAAGTAAAAAGAATAGTTATAACTATGCACCGTGGTAATCGCAAAGTGAGTACGCGTAATACGTCACATAGATATAGGTCCACATTTAATTTTCTCATCAAAATGACAAGTAGACAACAGCATATTTCGGAAAATTTTTAATTACTATACCGTGTAGTTTACTATTACCAGAACACCAAAAGGGCTCGATTGAAGCTTTAATACAGTGGAAACGGCGTTGAAGAAATCGCGTGTAAAATAGAGTGATCTCATAATGTAGTTCGAAATTTTCTTCGGAATAAGACAACTAATGGAGCAATTATCTGAGAACCAGATAAGGGGACAACGTGATCTGAAAATGTCCTCAAAAACTTTTAAATGACTTTTAAAGTTCACCTTTCACATTGTTACAGCCCTATGTTTGAAAACAATTCCAAATAATGCAAGACTTAACTTAACCTCAGAAAACTTGCAAACAGACTGGAGTAAAATATTTTTTTTTTCATCATTTGTGCTATACTTTTTTCATAAACAGCTATACATGTTTGACAGCCTAAATTTTTTTTTTTTTGGTTGCAGAGAAAAAGATTGCGCTCAGTGAGGGAAAAATATTTAATTCAGATGGAATTTAATTCATTCTGGTATTGCAAAAGAGACAAAAAGTTTTTTTTTTTTGGGGGGAGAGAAACTTTAGAGAGGTATATTGCATGATCTGGGAAGCTGTTAATGCTTATAGAATTCTCCTACTAGCATTTATCTCACATTAAATGAATAGTTTAGTTTACCAAGATGTGCTGATTTGTACACTTTCACGTCATTTACGAAGATTTCGTCGGAATCACCACAAGTTTTAGCAAAACAATGTTACTATTTGTTGCAACGACAGCACCAAACAGTAGTTAGCTGCCAATAAAGTTGATTCACAGGATTGGACAACCTATTCCCCAGAACTCAATACCTTGGAAAATGTTTGGAGACTTCTAATTCACAAAATATTTGAAGTACTCCTCTATTATTGAATTGAAGGAGGCTATCGTACGTGCATGTAACAATTTAGATAAATCTATACTCAAAAGTGTTTTGAAAAATATGGAAAATAGAATATTAGTATCATCTGTAAAAATGAGGATCCAGTAAATTATTAATTTTGGTGGACGTAGTTACATGGCCGTAGTTACATGACAACCACCTAATGGGCTGTTGCACCACTGAGTTCAATTCAGTCTCCAGTAATAAAAATAAAAGAATAAAAAAGCGCTCATATACATACATACTATAAAAACCACAGTATCAAACAATGAAAATCAATGCAACTATGTTGCAATGTTATCGTCCAATTTGGCAAAAATTTACAACAATTTAGTAGGAAGCACACCGATATCAAATTAGAACCAAAAATGCTGGTAAATAGAGTTGACTTATGCAACAAATGAATTTAGAAAATTCATGAAGGGTCTAGGATGATTATTTCAAAATAAAACTTTAAAAACCTCTAGAAGGTTATTCCAAGCTTACATAAGGATGATGAAGGGAAGTCACATGGAAGTCAAGTGATTATGTGTTTCATTTGCCTCATGCAGTATTATGATTATGGGATTGAATTGCTCCACATATTTATGTGCTTGTTTGCTCTCTGTTTGAAAAAAAATACCATAATAACTAGAGTTCCAGAATAAATTGTGAAGTTACTGCATTTGAAAGATAATCAACCACGTAACAATTTAGGTACATATAAAAGGAATAATGTTCACAAAACTTATATTTTTATTTTAAAAATTTCAAAATTACTTAAATAATTTAAAATGTGTATTCAAAAGTAATCTAAAGAGGACATTTAACAAAATAAAATTGTAAAGCTAATATTTTTATCAAAATAAATGATTGTTTATAAATAATAAATAATAGTTTGATAACATTTATTGCTCATGATTGTTATCAAATTTTGTTAACAGATATTAAAATTTTGAGAGAAAAAAATCATGAAAAGTCTTACTGTTATCACGGGTTTTTATTACACCAATTGATGAGACCATCTTGCCTGAACACTTTATATCCTTCAGAATGTCTTCCGAGATATGTTTATCAACTATTAAAATCATGTCAACACCACAATTGAAATCTCTTAACATAGCATCTTTTGAAAATCCTGTATGTTCAGCAATAAAATCAAAAACAGGGGGAATAGTCCATGTTTTACCATCAAGTGTAATCTTATACTCATCAGGTAAAGTTTTTTTTATATGTTCAGTTATACCACCATTGTTTACATATATCACAGCTTTAATAACTCCTCTTTTGATCAGTGGTAATACTGTATCAACGTAGATATTTTGGGGAGATAATATAATTTCTTCAAAAGAACAGTTATCGTCAAACAGAGCTGAATTTAAATCTTTGAAAGTTAAATTTTCGTTTGATAAAAACTTCCTTAAAATTTTGATTCCAACAGAGTTCAAACTATTTGTAAGAAGACCGATGGCAACATCTCCATCAGAAATATTTTCCTTTTGTGGCAGTAATTTCCATCTTTCCACAGCCCCTCTAGCAAATGATGTTAAATCAAAATCAGATTCAAAATACATTCCAGGCATCTCTGCTGTTTCGCCTCCTTTAAAAAAATACAAAACATTGTGAATATAAAACGCAGCAAAAGTAAATCAAGCAAATTAGTTTTACACAGAATTAAAAAAACATTCTTTAACTTATACAAATTTATCTACAGAAATCAAAAATAAATAAATAAACATTTTATATTTAGTGGTTTTATATTTGAATCAGAGTGGTTGGTAATCCTGTTTATAATTTTTTTATTTTAAAATTATAAGTATTTTATTTTGATAGATTAAATAATGAAATAGCTGTGAGAAATTTTCATTAGAAAAAATGCTAGGAAAAAAATAGTTTTTAAAGAATTTACAACAGTCAATAGGAATAGAACTCTTTTGATAATTTGAGGAAGGATAAATGAGAGAAACTGCTATGGCAAAAATTCAAACACCGAAAAATGACAGATCATAATGGTGATACCAATTTCATGGAATATATTGTTACACTGATTGGTGGTTCGAGGATTTTATGAAAAATTAATTGCAAAGAACGATACAGTTCTTTAAGAGCAATGACAATTTATTGTCGAAAATCAATCCTTGAAATTCAGGATTCAGCAGCAAAATTCGCAGAATAAATATTTGAAGGACTTCACACCTTCTACAGCCCTCAGACACAACTATTAGTGTCTAAAATACAAGTAGGCCAGATTATTCACAAGCAACACTCGTCCTACTCAACAGCTGAGCTAATTGCTATTCAACTCTCCATGACCAAGGCAAGACTACTAATCGCTAATCAAAGCAATACTTACTAATCGCTAGTTATAACTAGACTGGCTGATTGCTAGTCAAAACAAGACTCACCACTCACTAGTCGAAACAAGACTAACTAATCGCTGGTCAAAACCATACTAATTCATTTTCGGCGAGCATCTCTCTATTTATAAGGCTCGCGGATCTTTCGAGAAAGATAAGTGTATTAGAAATTGAAATTCGTGTATTTCTCCACAAATTTCCAGAGGGTCTCTAACTCACCAAAAATGATGCCAACTTGGCTCTAGCGTCAAGATTTCGCCAAGTTTTCATTGAATCACCATTATAACAAGGGACGGCATTGCTTGCAAATATTACAATTTTAACATAAAATAAATGTAACATAGAGAAATATAAATGCATTACACATTCAAATACAAATTATTTACACTATTTCGCACAAAATTCGTAATAATATATATATAAACAGGGATGTTTTAAGGCATGAGCCAAATAGGCGTGGACCCAGGACCTCGAAGGGCCTCATCTCATTCTCGACTCGGCCTCAATAAGATCATGATCCAAATAACTTTAATTGTCAAATGTTATTCTTGGACATATTTCCAGGAAAACATTTGAAACCTGACTTCGTGAACCCATTCAGTGTGTTCACACTCCATAATTATGCCCCCTCCCTTTTCTCGAAAATCTAGAATAACATTCTTGTGCATATTTGCATTGAATACAAAACACCTTATTTGTAGAATTATTAACTACGCCCTCAAGCATTTCATTCCACACACATATTATTCCCATTATCACTTATTAATTCAGTATACCATTGTGTTTGAAAGCCAAGAAATATTAATCAAATGGATAACTTCAAAAGATAAGAGTATCACATGGGTACTTTTTAAGTTTCTTCGTAAAGAAAAGGGTGAGCATTTTACGGAAAACATTTGTACTAATTCGAAATTATAGGGGTGCACTACACATTCACACACACACACACAATATATATATATATAATTTCATCCTGAATAATTTTTTGTAATTTGTAATGGTTTTGGCCTTCAGGAGTTACACGTAAATAATTATTTCTTGCCCGCCTGATGGGATGTAATCTTATATCTTTAAAGTTAACAGCTTGCATTTTTAAAAGTAAGATTACATCAGAACCTATTGAACGATATCTTTCCACCAATCATAGTCTCCGTCCACAGAAATCACGAGGATTACAATACTTTCTGTTGCCGTTTCACATAAATAGCCAGAACTCTGAAAACTCTCCGTCTTTGTCTCCATCAAAATGTAACGTGTGTGTCTTTTTGTGCTGTGTGTTTTCTATATTAAGTGTTTTGTTTAAGATGTGTATGTTTGTGTGTATATACATGATCAATAAATGGGAATGTATATATATTAAAAGGATTGCTTCATCAATAACATCTACATGCAACATCAACAATCTAAAATATGACCGTTAAAGAAATTCCTTACACTTGCCACGATATTATGATATATATATATATATATATATATAAAATCATTCATTAAATTAGTTTTAATGGTTAACTTTGTCTCTTATAACATCCAATTTACTGTAATGTTGCATTTAATAATCATTTTAGAAAACTCACCAATTAAAGCGCACTTAGCTTCTTTACATGCTTGAGAAATGCCTCTGATAACTTCAGCAGCAATTTCAACTTTTAACTTTCCACAAGTGTAAGTATCCAAAAAGAATAAAGGCTCTGCTCCATAGCAAAGAAGTTCATTAACTGCATTGGCTACAAGATCTGATCCAATGACTTCATATTTCTGGCACTCTTGAGCAATCTATGAGAAAAAATTACACATTTCTACATATAACTCAGATATGATAAATATTCTCTCTACAACGGAAATTATTTAAAATTTGAATCAAATTCTCTACTTGAAATTTATGTTTTGAAATTTTTGTACATAACTCAGAATTTTTGTGCATAACTCCGAATTTTTGCACAATAAGGTAAAAACACCAATATAAATTTCAAGAAGTATAGCAAATACCAATGCATATTTCAAAACCCTTTAGACTACATTGTTACAAAGCAAAAATACACAAAAGAAGGAAAAGTTCAATTTTAAAAAGTTTGAAATACTAATATATAAGTGTAGCAATTTTATTATACTTACAAATAGGAATTTAAAATTGATCAAAGTTATTTCTCAATATAAATAGCCAATATCTTTTATATATATATAAGTAATGAGTGCAAGCATTTAAAGATAAAATTGATATAGTTGTTGTGAACTTCAATAATAATTATATCAATTTTATGATAACTAGTAAATCTTCTGTTTATAAATATATATATATTTGACTTAATTTTTTATTTTAAAATGATTAAAAAATTATTAGGACAAATTATCTAGAAAGAGAATTTTTCTTTTTATTTATAATAAAATAATACTGGAAAAGTACAGCAATCTATGAAAAAATAAAAAGATAAACATGACCAGGTTGTACAAAATATGTAATTTGTATAATAATGTAGGCAAAAACAAATCTTTAAAAATTTTTAATTTTTGAAAAATAAAGTTTTTTTTTATAATTATTAAAATTTTACTATTTATATAACTTTTGATAGGGAAATTAATAAAATGTTAGGCTTTTATAGTTTAAATGATATTTTAAAATTGATTGTTCTCTTACCGTTAACTTTTCTCCTACACTACCAACTTTCGAAATTAAAAGGGGATCGGTAAAACTGGTACAGCTGAAAATTCCACCAAATCCTCCAATCCCACCACAAACTTCTGGGCGTAAAGTTTCCTTAGTCAAATTCTTTATTTTTCTCACTAAATCATCTGCAGAATCAATATCCACTCCAGAAGCTTTATAAGTCATGCCTTTAGATGGCAATCTATGAGAAATCATAGTTACTTTATATTTTAATGCAACTCCTTAGTTACAAGACTTTTATTGTCATTATTATTTTACTTTTGAATATTAAATTCATTTGAAAGTATGGATTTTAACAAAATTATGAAATTTCACAATATTTTACAAATTATAATTAATATTGCAAGTCTGTATTTTGATAAAAACTTCGATTATTTGAGAGAAAAAAAATTTTTTTTTTTAAACAAAAGATTTTTAGCATGAAATTGAAATAATTACATATGAAAGGGGGGTATCTATAATTGACAATACTCTCAAAATTTTATATAATTTATAAAAAAACTCTAAATTTAAAATCATTCCTGGCAAATTTTCACGCAACCATTATTTTATATTTGAGACTCATTTAAAATTGAATGCTTTTAAAGTGATAGATCCATAAAAAAAATTTCTGGAATATTGTTTATAATTGAAAAAAGAATAAAATACTTTTTTGTAAGAGAAATTTTACTTTTTAAAATTTAACAGTTATAAATATGTGTTCAAATACTCATTAATTATAGTTAAGTTCAGCTCTTAGTACACAATATTGATGCTTCACATTACACAGAAAAAAGGCGTACCTCTTGCCCATGCCACGATGAATTTCGTGGGCCTCGTTCTGACTACGTCAGACAGGTGGCATTAGCCACAACAACAACAACAACACAGAAAAAAGAAATTAACATTTTCATTCCTCTACTGTTTTAGAGAAGGGTAGACCAAATTCTTTCACATGGTAAATTTCAATATACGATGTTATGTACAACAGACATTTCATGATTTATGTTTTAAGGCTACATAAAAAAATAATAATAATAAAGCCCTTTTTCAAATAATCATAAATATTTGTGTTGAGAATTCTTTTGAAATGAAGATCCATAAATGATGTGATCAAAATCGATTAAATTTCACAATATTTAGCAAGTTATAGTTATTGTGTAAGCATGTATTTTGATATAGCTCCCATAACTCAAATTTGTTTCACATAGTAACATCCAATTATAGATTTTTTTTAAAGAAAAAGTAGCATATTTCTGTACTATTACAATGAAACAATTCAAATTCTTAGTTTTTAATTATTCTGATAATAATTCATTCCTCAAACTGATTAATTTAGTTCTAATTTCTTTTTTGCATTTTTAATACAAAATAATATTTTAATCATGATTTGATTAGACCTGGAGATGATTTCATATGAAAATATACTGATCAAAATAATATTGCTTGCGATTTAATTATATATAAACTTCATTTTATTTGTGGTTTAATTAATTATGTAGGAATGAAATGAGTTAATATATAAAATCAATACTTTAAATTGAAGTAGAAATCATTAAATTTTGAGAAATGTACAAAAAAAACCCCGGCTTTGATTGTTTTGATAATATGCATTTAAATCACACATTTTAATATTGTATTCTTTAAATATATTTGATAAAAACCTTTTTACAAAGCTAAAGTAAATATTTTTTCCTTGATGTTAATAGGTAAGTAATGATTTTTATTCATTATCCTTCTAATATACATTTAAAAAATATTGTCATTGTCATGCTCCGATATTAAATGTTCAAAATATTAATTTATATCATTAAATTATATACTTAATGACACTTAAGTTTGATAAAAATGTAAAATAATTTGTAAATTTTTATTAAAATATTGTAAAATTTTAATAAAAAAAACTAAGCGAAATTGACTGAAAAATGTTTATTTCGAAAACCATGTATACATTAAATGAATTATATGATTTAAATGCAAATCAGAAAAAATGCATTTTATTTAACATCTGTGTATATTCACTTTTGAAGGGCCTTCTTAGCAATATCTTTTCGATAGAATGCTCCATCAAAGTGAACCATTCCTGCACCAGATGTTGCCTCTGCAGCTGCCTCTTTCAAAGAATCACAAACAGCAACAACAGTTATAACTCTCCCACCAGATGTTTGCAAAGATCCAGATTTACTGCATGCTCCAGCAAAAAATACAACAAAATGATCTTCTACTAATTTTTCAGGACCTATAAATAAACAAATATAAAGTAATTTTAAAATATTGACAAGAGAAAGAAAACAAATTAAATAATTTTTTTAAATACAGTGAGACCCCGCTTAACGCAGGGTATACGTTCCATCAAAGTAGAGCATAATATGAAACACTGTTAAAAGAGGTTATCTCATCATGTAAGAAGATGGGTAGAAAATTGGTCAAGTATTTTACCATTAAATTTATTAATTATGTGTTTTTATAATAAAACAAAAATTTATTTCTTACAAATATAGAGACATTATAAACGACTATACATATAAAAATAAATATATTGCGTTCAATTTTGTCGTCAATCCATATAGAAAGTAGTTTTTCTATTTCCTCTATTGTATTATTTCTAGAACGGATAATTCTAGTTCTTAAGCTTGTCATAGTTGCAGTTGCCTATGACAGTATTTTTTTTCTTTATTCTTGAGAATGGTCCTTATTGTTGAAGTTGCCAAATTCAATGCAGCACCAATTTGAGATTGATGTTCATCAGTATCTAATCTTTTAATCACTTGCATTTTAGTTTCTAGTGAAATGCTTTTTCTTGTTGCTTTATTTTCATGTTTTTTATTATCACTCATGATAAAAACTAAAAATCATAGTATTTGTTACTATAGCAATCGTTATATTATATAAATTTATACTTACAAAAACGTCAACAAATATTTGAAACGATAAAAATACGTTTGTATAATACCGCAGGAAAGAAGAAACACAGACAAACTGCTTCGGATATTGGGAAGCCTAACGCTGCGTACAATTTCAGGGAATCTTACTATTCTAATAAAACAGCATTAAACCGAAACAGCGTTAAGCGGGGTTTTACTGCATAGAACAATGAAAGAACAGAAATAAAGATTCTAAAATAAAGTAAAATTTCAACAGCTTTACTCCAATCTGAATATTAAAAAAGATGTGTCAAAAGACTTTTTAATATGATGATTTAATAATAATACTATTAAAGGTGTAGTCAAGATAACGAGAATACAGTAAATTGACACTTTTAAATGGAAAAAAAATGTAGAATAGGTAAAAAATTATGCAATCGAAATGTTGTATAATTATTTTCTTATTCCTAAACCTATTCAGTATTATTAAAAATTCGAGAATACAGTAAATTGACACTTTTAAATGGAAAAAATGTAGAATAGGTAAAAAATTATGCAATCGAAAAGTTGTATAATTATTTTCATATTCCTAAACCTATTCAGTATTATAAAAAATTTTCATTGGAACATTATCAATTAAATTTTATTCACTAAACACACACAAAAAAAAAAATATTGAAAATAAAATGTACACTAATTGAACTATATTGTTTTTAGATGATGTAATTGACAAGATGGTTTAAAAACAATTGTTACATATAGAGTATATAATGTAAATTTTGAAAAACTCTTATCTTAATCTGTATATTTTTTTTCACTTACATAAGGTTTAGGACAATTTACACTTTAAATGTTATTCAACAATTGAATAAATTTATTGGACAATTTAATAAAATTTTTAAAAAAATTAAAATAACTTAAATATTAATATGCTTATTGTTTTTTCAAAATTATAGATAATGTTTTGATTCTAATTTTAAAATTAGTTTCATATTTACAAATAATTTTATTTCAGCTATTATTTATACTACTTCAAATCTATATTACATCAAAATATTAAATTGCCATAAATCTAATAAAGCCAAACAACAAACAGAAATATAACAAGGGAGTATAGGTCAAAATAAGATGGCTAAGGTAGTATAATAGTAAATTCTTAGACTTAGGAATTAAATTTTAAGGCCAGCCAACTTTAGCCAGCCTATACAACTAAGAAAGAGAAAATAGCATAAGATAAGTTTCTAAAAGTATTATAAGATTATAAACATAACACTAAATGAATAATACTTTAAAAAATAAAACAGTTTCTAATACCAAATTCAATGTAAAAACAATAATTTACATATCAATGCCAAAAAAACAAAAATCCACAAAAATATAGTAAATTTTTTAAGACCAATTCAGCCTATTAACTGTGAAAAAGTAAACAAATCCCACTAAATAGAACAGTATTGCACATAAGGAAAAAGACTAATAAAATACTTCAAAATTAATTATAAATATAGCTAAAAAAACCTTTAAAATGTTTATTGTTGTAAGGAAAAGACCAAGAAATAAATCAATAAGAGGCTAAATGAAAATAAAAATTAAAAAATAATAACCTGTATTGTCATCTTGTGAACGCATGTCATTTTACATACTTCATACAAAGGAATTATAATCAACCAAGAAAAGTATCAAGGGTGATGGAGGGGTTTCGAACCCCCTGGATGCCCCTTGTGTACACTACTGTGTCTCTTCTGTCACAAAAGTCTGCCGACTCCTGTTTTATACTGATGCCAGCAATATGCAAGTTGAAGTATATTTGTAATGCCATTTTGTATGTTCAATACAAGTCTATAGAGTAAAAATCTTTTGAGCAAACCAAAAATTATTGGCACACAAAAATTCTTTTCCTTTAGGAATCAGCTTAATTAAATATTTTTTACAGTGACACTCTGAAGAACAATTTTTTCCCATTTTGGTGCTTTATATATGTATAACCTTTATCTATTCCCTTTATCTGTAAAAATAGCTATTGCCAAGAGCTCTGTTGCCATTTGCAAATCAGGGACATATCAAATTTTATCAGAGAAATTAAAAATCTTAGGTTGCAAAAAGTATGTTTTACTCCAGAGTCTTTGGGTAATCGAAAAAGTCTAGGTGATTTTTGCTCAATAAATTCAAAATAATTCTATAAAATTAGTATTTTTTAAGCTGTACATCAGTTCAAGAAAAATAACTCAAATTCAAACCTATAAAAAAAATTAATGATTTATTTAAACTAAAAAATATTTTATGAAATAGTTAAAAACTATTTCATAGTATAAAAATAAGTGGCTGTATAAATATTATTAAGACTGAAAAGAATTATTTACTTGTGGAAACATGAACCAAATAAAATTTTTACGTATTATTGAATATGAAATGCCCGATCTTCACACGGGTTAAGTTTTAAAAACATGAAATTCACTTATTTTCGCAATTATAATAATTTTTAGGGAGGGTAAAACCCTGTATGAAGTAGCATAACCAAAAATTAAAAATATATTTTTTAAACGAATGTTCACATTAAAAATAATTTTTAACAAATTGCAATTTGGCCTCAAAGTAAATAATAATTTAACAAAAACAAATATTTCAATGTAAGAGACAAAATTAGCATGCTAAAGAGTAAATAGATATGAATGAATGCAGAAATATAAATAAAAATTATAACAGAAAAGTGATAGCAGTAGTAAGTTTCTACTATGGAAACTGTGGGTGAAATAACCTGCAATAGATAAACTGAAAGAAAAAATTAATGATGATAAACTGATTCCCCCCCTAAATACTATCATAACTAAGAAATATTAGGAAGCCCCTCAACTGGAAAAAAAATTCATTCATGAGGTAAGAGTGCAATAATACCTAATATCTCTGTAATACATCTAATATAGAGTATTAGATGTAATTCAATACTAAAAAAATTAATTAGTATGAACTAACATCAAAATCTACCTAAAACAAATAAAAAAGGTTCCTGTTGAAATAGTCCAGAACCAACACAACAGTATTAAATGAAACAAATAATAAACTATGTTGCTAAAGAATTAATTAATGAAACAATACTTTTTCTTTTGCCATATTTCTATTAAAAATTATAATTTTATTGCAAGAGCAAACGAATGAGTACATAAATGATAAATAACTATAGTGATAAGTGAAATATATATATATCATATATAGACAGTATGATAACATAAAATATGTATATGATTTCCAAGAAACTAAATGAGGAACAGATTATCAGAAGCAACGTTAAACCATGATGGCATGAGACGTCTATTTAGTTGTGGAAACATGAACCAAATAAAATTTTTAAGCATTATTGGAGTACCAATACAATTAATAGATTATAATTAAAACCTAATAGAAATATTGATTTGGTTCCTTAATATTAGTTTCTATATAAAAAAGAATTTACCTTTGATAAATTTTCCTTTAGGATAGCTTCCAGGATATCCACCACTTACAACAACTACACCAACTGCATGTTTCTTTGGATCCCATTCAACACAAGATTCATCAAGTTTGCCTTTTACACAAGCAAACATAATAGCAAATAAGTCACTTTTCAAAAGCGGAAGTATAACCTAAGTAAACAAATTAAAACAATTAAGCAAGGAAAACAAAGTATAACATTGAACTATTGCTCTAGTGAGTAAAACAATAAGAATAAGTTAGACATTTACATTCTATTTTCGTATGTTAAATTTGTATATTAAGAATAACAAAAGGTTTTAAAAAAAGTTAAGTTTGGAGAAAAGACTTAACAACTAGAAAAGTGATTATTTCCTCAAAATATGAGTGTTTGTAAAATATGTATAAAGTATATAAATGTACAATTATTTTTACTTCAAATATTTATATGAAAAGCACAACAGAAGAAAAATTTGAATGACAAAAAAAAGGCATTTTTAAAGTGTTAGATAAGTACAAATTGAATAGTAATCAAAAATAACATCATTTATATCAAAAGGATATATATTATGACATCAACTCTGGTTTTGCCAAAATCAGAACAGAAGACAAAAGATTTATTATTTTAATAATCTTATACAAGAAAAATCATTGCCAAATATTTTTTAACCTTGATTTTATAGTTCAATGGTTGTAGTTTTATTGCTTATAATATACATCTTCATATAAAACAGTTTGCTGACTTAAAAATACATTTCCCTATTCAATATCATATTTTAAAAATTATAAATATTGTTATTACAATAAAAAAAAGAACCCTTTCCTTTTAAAATTTTATTTTTATAACAAATTTTGAGTAAAATATAATATGCATGATAACTGCATAAAATGCATATTATATTTTACATTTTGAGTAAAATATAATATGCATAAACAAGTTAACTATTATGAATATTCAAGACAATTAAAAAAGAAATTATACAACAAATAATGAATTATAAGAAAAAAAATTTAGAATAGAAGATAGGGGAAAGTAAGTTACAGAACATTTTAGAGCACTTTATGAAATATTAGCAATAGCATCTCAGTAAGAGAAATATCTTATTTAAAAAATTATTTTACATAAAAATATAATCTATTAACACCATTTCATCAAAAAAGTTGCAATCAGATTATTAGAAATAAATTACTTCTCTTACTTTTCAGGATTTTTGTTTCATTATATGCAAAAATAGTAAAAACATTTTTTCCATGATCAAAATCCTTTGCGCAGGATTCAATAATACAAGAAATAGAAAATAAAAGTATTCTGACAATGAGAAATGTTTTTAAATATTTAATCCCTTTATGAAAAAATGTATCTGTGAATTCAAGAATAATTATAAGCACTAAAATCCAAAATATAGTTACCTGTGTTTCAGGATCACCGAATCTGCAGTTAAATTCCAAAACTTTGGGTCCATCTTTAGTCAGCATCAATCCTGCATACAATACACCAATGTATGGTGAATTCTCTTTTCTCATGCCATCAATTGCTTTCTGTAATATTTTTTCTCTAATGATTTGCATGTCTACAGAAGACACTAAGGGACATCTGCAATATGCCCCCATTCCACCAGTATTGGGTCCTTCATCATCATCAAGTAAACGCTTATGATCTTGGGCAGGAGGCATGACGGCAATATGAGTACCATCACTGAAGCAAAGAACAGATATCTCTTCCCCAGTAAGTAATTCCTCAATAACAATGGTGTCATTGGCAGATGATAAAGCTTTATCCTAAAAGAATTTCATGTAAAATACTAATGAAAGCTTTTGAAATATATTAAATTATGCATAAAAAAAAAACTAACTATATAATTTTTAAGAAAAGCTTTTTCTATATTCAGGCAATGTCCATGTATGCTAAAATATTTTTTTGCAGCTATAACTTACTTTATGTTGATAATTATATACTAGCTACTTTCATGAGAATTTCTCACACATATAAATCAACAACAACAAAGATATAACAAAAATTCTTTTAGAATTAAAACATTAATCTAATTTTAAAGCTATTTATTCAATCATTTATTTCATCCTTAAAAGAAAAATAAATTATCAATCACATTTTTGTATTTAAATAAACATTTTAGTTTATTCAAATTTTTCAGGAAAAACTTTGGAATGCTTAAACATTATTATGTAACTGTGATTATATTAATAAATAAATTATTTCCTTCGTCTATTTTTTTTAATTTGAATTTATACTTAGAAATTAAAAATGTTAAATTTTATCTTGCATAAAATAAATCTTTAAGTGCTCTCCTGACTGAAAAAACACACTTTATCCCTCAATAAATATTATGCAGAACTTTTATAAACTTTATTTTCAAATGACTTCATATATAAAATGCTTTATCAACCCAGGGATTTTTATTTTTAAACTGATTATTCCACAAAGTTGTTTTTATTCTTAATTACATATATCAATTGATCTGAAGTACAATGGAAAAAGGAAAGGTAAGACAAGTTGTTAAAAGTATAAATATTTTCTTTAAAAAAAAATCAAGTAGTTCAGGTCTTTTCTTCCAATAAAAGCTCTTCATGATACAATTTCAAATTACTCTATGAATATATTTTATTGCTAATTTGGTATCCAGTAACCTTCAAAATTTTACACTAAATTCTGATATTCTTTTTTTATCTGAATACACTGCACATTTCAGTCAATACCGAAGTTATAGCTCAGTAGCATCCATTTTTAAAATATTAAAAACTGGGTTCATTTTAATTCTGGGGGTTCATTTAAAACAAAAAAAAGTCAGAAATGATAATAATAATTGAAAACTAAAATGACTGATCCATGAAAGAAAAGGAAAGGCCAATTCACTATTTTTCTTTTCTTGAGATGAAGAAAAATTCATAGTATTTTTAAACTAAATATTTTTTACAGTCAAAATGATTGCAAAATTTTATACAAAAGTAAAGTTTGAAAATGGAATGTTTATCTTTATATAAAACATAAAATTTAAATCCTATTTAAATTTTAAGCTGAGTATTTATCTAAGTAGATTTTAATGGAAGCAAGTATTTCAAAATATATTGATAGTCAACTACACCATATTTAAAAAAAGGGTATTGTAAAGTTTTAAAGTCTTATTAAAAAAATAATCACAATGACAACTTAATTTTTAATTAAGACTTCTCTATAGAGTCACCAATGAGTGTTATATACTTCTCCCAGTGTTTTTCAGTCTTTTAAATGTCATCATTACAGAATTCAGCAGATTGTGTCAAAAACCATTGTTACACCTCTTGACTGATATCTATTATGTCATCAAATCTCCAGCCCTGCAATAGTTTTTACTAGTGCTAGGAATAAGGGAAAAAATGCTTAAGGTGATAAAAGAATGGATGTGACAAAATTCCAAAAAGCCAAATTACTTGAATTTTTCAAACACACCTCCAGATGAGTTAACACATGCATTGTTGGCTAGAAGACAATACCATTGATGGATACTTTTGATGATAATCCTGCATCTTTACTTAATCATGTTATTTGTTCAGCAGTGTATAGAAGACACTAGTGATGACCTGGCCCTTCTCCAGATAATTTATAAAGATGATTTTACAATAGCTGAAAAAACATGACCTTTTCTTTAGATTTTGGCACCTTAATTTTCTTGAGGGAAGGTTAGTTGACATGCTTTCACTCCTTGCTCACCTCTTTGGTCTCTGGATAATATTGTTAAATCCAAGATTCATCCAGAGGTACCAGGTGACCAAAAATATCCTCTAAAAGTTTTACCAACTCCATTAATAAGTCACCCCTAATTTGCTTCCGGAGTTAGTAATAGTGGAAACCAAGCATGTTGACATCTTTGAAAAGTACAATTCGTTGAGAATAATTGTCCACAATAGAGTTATCTAATGTCTCATTCATGGTTTTTTGGATAACTGTTTTTCAGTTTAATAAAATATCTCCTTCCCTTTCTTCATTAGTGTCATCCATGAATGATAGTATTCCACTTCTTAGATAATCTTTGAGGGACATGTGACCCCAGTTTGAAGATTCCTTCTCCACCTCTCAAATGTGTTAAATCATTTCCATAAGCAACCATCATTTCATTGCTGATTTACTGGACATTGTAACTTTACAAATGAAGGAACTCAATTACACTGTGAATCTCTATCTTCTTTATACTGTGGGTTACTTCTATCTATGACTTCTTGGAACAAAACAAATTAACATTAATAGTTGTAATTTACAACATTATGTATATAAGGATCAACTAATATGCAGAATAAATTTTATATATATCTCGGCTATTTTTTAGTAACAATTAAAACTTTGTGATACCCAATGTTTGTGGAAAACAATAAAAAAATTTACTTGTTTCAGAGTGTCTACAGCCTTGACAGCATCTTCTTTATTTTTAGCAACAATAACACCTTTCCCAGCAGCTAAGCCACTAGCTTTTACAACTAAAGCATCATAAGGTGCACTAAAATATAATATAGAAAATTATAAAATAATAGTGAAAACTTACCCTTTATTTAAATTATTAAAAATACAATTGCATATTTTAGTTGCCTTTAAAAATTTAAATAGCAACCATCTTAAAAAAAGTTTGCATTTTTTAGAACAATCAGTATATCATTTGCAATAACACATGAAATAGGAATTTTCATAACATAATCTATAAGTATTTCAGAATTTGTTTTATACTACTGACTTTAAAATATGATCTTGAGCTTCTTTTGCATCTTTGAATGATTTCCATCTAGCAGTTGGTATTTCATATTTATCCATGAAATATTTAGCAAATTCTTTACTAGCTTCGATTTGAGCTGCTTTCTGACATGGACCAAAACAAGCAATACCAGATTCTTTTAGATGATCTGCAAGCCCTATTTACAAAATATTTTTAATGTATTAATTATTTGGTTTAAAAATTGGCAAAATGCTACATTTTAATATTTTAGAAAAATTTGTAAACAGTAACATTTTCATGCAAATCAAACTACCTTTAGACTATAAAGAAATACATTTGCTAACAAATACTGTAAACCTATTTTCTTGACATTATTCAATCACTTTTTAAATAATTGGAAGACATAGAACTATTCACTTCTTGAATGTATGAAGCCTATTACAGTATTATTTGTTATTTACTGGTTACCTAAATATATTGAATCCATATAAATTGTTGTATTAAAAGATAATTTGTTTTAAAGTTGTAAAAATGAAGATACATAAAAAAAGGGTAATGATACAAAAAAATCAACTTTTATAACAGAACAAAAATTTAAACATTTAAGAAGAGAGAAAGGAAAAAAAATTTGTATCAAAAACTTTTTTTTAAAACATTTTTATTACATTTTCTCTTTCTCGTAATTTTTAAATCAGATATAGAAAAAATGGACAGCTAAAATAAGATTTGTAACACTATAGTTTCTATAACTTCTAACATTCATTTTTTTAAACAGAAAATAAGTAAAAAAAAATTTTTTAAGAGGACTTTATATTTGTTTTTTGACACATGCACACATATATAGACATAATATATCACAATAATTCCTCTCACTGAAGAAAGATCAAATTTTTAAAATACTGATAACTATTTTTTTAGCGCTATCTAACTTTACAATAGAAGGAAGACAACATTTATTTTGCATTGCTTATATTTTTGATAAATTCAAATTTCTGCTAAAAATAATCATAAATAGTTTTTAAAAAGTAAATATTACCTTTAGCTAAAGGATCTTCTGGTCCAACAGCAACAAGGTTGATATTTTTTGTTTTACACCATAAAACTACTTCAGCATGATCTCTTACATCAACATCTAAAAATGAATACAGGAATTCAAAATTCATACTTTTAAGAAATATTTCTGTATTATACATCGACAAAAACTAAATATACAAATTTTAGGATCCTAATGTCATTTTATTGTAAATTAATATTAGTTCCTTCACAGTTGAAAATATTTAAAATTTCAGATTCCATGAAATTATACATTGAGAATGCACAAAAAAAATATTACAAACACAATCCAGCCCTCTTTTATGGGAAAGTAGAAACAATTTTTTTCCATGACTTACTGTTAATAAAAATAGCTAAATTCGATGTAGACAATATACTTTTAAGTGTACTGAACTAGAATTTAATCAGGGTCTGTTATATGCCAGTAATAGATTAGGGTACCAAAAGAGATGCAATTTTTATTTTATATATGTAATATATATAACAACTCAGTTTATGCAAATGAAAATACTATGTAATTACATGAGTTATTCAAAATTTTCTTATGCATTTTTATATCAGTGTGATGCCATGCTACAGTACTAAGTGAAATAAATATGTTGCACAAACAGAATGTCTTTTTAAACACAATAATATTTTTTCTTATATATATCATTCATCGAAATCATGTTACTCAAAAATACTTAATTGCTTATTAAACCTGGAAAATTGTTATTTAAATTTGGAAAATAAGTATAAATAAAAGATTATAATGAATAAAAATACAAAGTTCTTAAAATTTCATATAGTGCATGATTTTTTTTCTGTCCCAAGACACAACACATATTATAAACAGAAGTAAAAAGAAAAACATTTGCCCTCCTCAGTACAAAAAAAAAAGGTTTATAGTTTATTTAAACAGAGGAAAAAGAAGAAAAGTTTAATTATCCTTTACATGTAAAATACAACTGCAGAGTTAGAAAACTGTTTTAGATGTTTCTAAATTTAAATTACAATAATATTTAATGTGACAATTTTTAGGTAGACTACATCTACCTTATATTTATTTTATAGATTTACAAAATTTTATCACTTTGTTCACATAAAAGTATTTATTTCAACTTTATTTGATTTATACTGTATATTAATTGAGCATGTCATATTTGTACTACTAATAATTAAAAAAACGTTAATTATTTGAAGTAGTAAAAACATACCACAGTTAGAAAACTTCCCAGTTGTATGTGTACCAGCATTACCAGGAGAAACATAAACATGCTTAACAAGTGGTGACATTGAAAGCTTCCATGCCAAAGCATGTTCTCTTGCTCCACTTCCAATAACCAACACAAACTCAGTCATTTTTATTTCTGTACAGAAATTATAAAATACTTTAAATTTCATAATATCAAAATAATATGGCTAGAAAAATATACATTAAATTTTATTGGTGCATTTTTAAAAATTGCAATTTTTATCAATAATGTTTCACAGTTCATCAGGTTTCTAGAGAAATTTCAAAAAAAATTATCAACTATGCAGCTGATGGTTAAAAAAAATTTTTTTTTCGCCACATAACAAGATCTTGTAATTTATTTTTAAGACAAAAATATATGCTCAAGCACTTTTTCCACCACTTAAACAAAATTCATTTAGAAGAACGTTTCAAAGATAAACTTTCATTCATTTAAATATACTTACAGGAGCCAGAAATCTTTGAAATTCCAAAAATTATCTTATCGGGGATCTTTTTAATACACAAACATAACACAAAAAGCCCGCGTCACATATCACCATCGAAACTGTTTTGATTATCATGTTGCCAACTTTGATAAATAAATAAGACAGCCACAAAATTTCGGTAGATTCAATAACAAAACAAACTTGAATTATTTTGTAAATTTATTTTTATATTTACGACTTTAATCCCGGTGGTGAGAGCTGAGAAATTTAAAATTTAGTGAAGAAGATTAAAGTGTTTAAATTTTTGATTACGTAAATTTTACTCATGAAATCAAAATTAGTTTTGGGGATGAAATATTTTTCATACACTATTTTCCTAAATGTGTCTATATTTACAAAACTTCAACAAAGACATTTACTGAGATTTCTAAGAAAATCAAAAAACGTACGACTAAATTATTAGATACCTACTGTGCTTTTTAAAGATCGAATAAAATCAGTATCGATCCTATGGTGTCGACTGCCCGCGTGCAAAGACCTAATGTACCACCTCAAAAGAGAATTTTGACTAAGAAGCTGCAAGATTTTTCACAAATAACTTGATACCAAATAAAACTACAATAAACTATTTTTTAATAGAGGTATAACACTCACACTGAAAAGGAAAATGGGCATTTCTTATAAGCGTTGTAAAACCACAGACACAAAAATCACTTGTTTCCTATGTTTTAATTTTTTAAATTGTAAGGCTTAAAATTAATTGTAATTTAATTCGTAAATTTGTAATTTGTAATTTGCTTTTTAATTGTAAATTAAATTGAAACTTTTTAATCTCCTCGAATGCATATTGAATTTAAAGAAACCTATGTCGAAGGTAGTATTAACCATATTAGATATTTCGCAAAGTAACTTTGGCAAAAATCATTTTTGAGACGCCTTTGTACGGCATTGTGTCGAATCAAAGTGCACCGCTAGTGTCACTAATAAGCAGAAAAATCTTTTCTATGGCGGTATTGCCTTCATAATCAAATGAAGAAAATGTGTAAAAAGTATACATCATAATGTGGACACATTGTACCAATTCACTGTGCACTAGCATTCTATTTTTCCGATGCCATGCTATCGAAAAATCGGGACAATTTGATTTTTCAATAAATATTTAAAATTCAGTATATTTATTAGACTTATAATAAGTAATCAAAAAAATCAAGCAGAAAAGCATGTACAGGGGTGGCTCTAGACCTAAACAAACCGGACCCCTGCCCGGAGCGGCAAACTTTAAGGGCGGCATTTGGATCGAATTTGAGAAATAGATATTTTTTTTGTTATAAAATTTTTTATATATTTTCTTAAATATTATTGGGTGGGAATTCGGAATTTTATTTAACGTATCTTATTTCCTTATTTTTTACTTTATGTTTAATGACAATTTTCTATTCTGTTGAAACTTGAAGGTTTCGAGGCGGGGGGAATACATGTGAAATCATGAAATTTGATATATTTACACATCTTTCACTAGTAACTTTCTCACCAGCCCAGAGTGCGGACACAATGGACATTCATTTCACCCATATAATGTTCGGTTTCAGTTATCCGAAAGGGGACAGGGGTAATTAGAGTTTTTGGTAGATAGAAAGCCACAGGAGATGTTTTATTTTAGTCTCGAGTGTAGTTACTATAAGCTAAAATAGTAAACGCTTAGGATCCCCACCATCAGTTGACTCTTTTGAAATTGGCCTACTGAAATAGGCGATTCCTTCTCTTACGTTTTGCTCGTTTCATATAATTACAGATAATTGTGTTCTTCATTTCGAATTATTTCGATTTTTTTAAGACTTAAAGTAATATATATATAATTGTTATGCCGCCTTTCTGTTCGCAAAAATTATTCAAGTTTTATAGGCGTGCATCTATGAGAACACAATTCCTCTTTTTTAATTATATATATATATTTTTACATTGAAGAGAGAGGCGGCATTTTCTATTTTTGTCCGGGATGGCAAAACTTTTAGAGCTGGTCCTGGCATGCAAAGTTATATCATTGAAAATTTAATGCGATTATCAGTTTTTTACTTCTGAAATTATTTTTTGTATTGATGAATTGATATGAATGAGGAGTCACAGTTTCCAGTCCATTATTGTATTATTTTATTATTGTTGTATTCAAGTAAAAAGTTTGTCCGAGCCGTACATATTAAATCTTTTAGTAAAAATTACCTACTTGCATAAATATTTATTCATGTAATTTCAATATTCAATAAAAGATAAAAGTGTTAAAACAACTAATTAATTTTCTTATATATATTTGATGAAATTTGTTTAAATAATTGCAGTTAATAAATAAATAATGACATGATTTAAGAATAATTCTAATGTAAAAAAAAATTTAGGAAAATCAAAAATAGATAGAACTATTGCATTTTTAATTTTGATTTAATACGTAATATGTTCATTTATTAATTATTCTTTAACGAGTTAGTGGTAAACGACGCTGACTGCCGTGCCGTAGGACCTGGGTTCGAATCCCGGAGAAGGCATGGATGTTTGTAAATGTATAGTGCCTTTGCGGCAAGGGAGTACTCTAAATAGCCATCGAGCAGCAAGTCTTCTCATAAGGTTGGTGGAAGAGGAAGAGAGGTAGGAGGCTCATCACCTCCCCCAGGATATTCCCCCACAAAATAGGAGTGGAATCGAGCCAAATCGTACCATCACCTCCGTGGTGCTCAAAGCAAGGGCTAACGACAAGTTTAAATTACTAGATCCTTGCCACGATGAATTTCGTGGGCTTAGATCTGACACCGTCAGAGAAACAACCTTTAGGAACAACAACTTATATATATTTAATATTCTCAATAATTTTTTTATATGTATACATGTAAGTTATATGATATTTCAATGATGTTATATTCTTATCCATGATCTCGGATTAATATTTTTCTCGACTCTTGTTTTTTTAAATAAATCAGGGGTTTACACAAACCTCTCTTACAAAGGGATGTTACACGGGGGGGTGCTCCTTTATATGCCACTGAAGGAAATTATTATTATTATTATTTTTTTTTTTGGCAGTCGAGTACATATAACAAATGATTTTATTATTCAGAATCACAGTCAAATGATACGAGTAATGAGGACACCTATATAAACGTACTTGATTCTCCCAATTTCTACACCATGCCGTGTAAGAGTTTAGAGGTCTTGTTGTGTAGCATATAGCATCACTCAATATTCCATCTGACAAAATCGTAGTGGCTGTGGTAGCCGAGTGGTATAGGTATCGGACCGTGGCTTGCTTTGTCACGGGTTCGAGCCCAGTACCACTAAAGACCCGCCGTGTAGGGCAGCGATGCACGTTGAATCTGTCGAGAGCTGAAACGTCCTCCCGTTGGTGTGGTGTGGTAGTTCGGAGAGGGGGGTGCCAGCTCAGGTGTCGTCCACGTCACTTGACCATGGTTCAAAATTACGTGGTCCGTCGCCAAAAGCCCTCGTGTAGCTGAACAGTGCGACGTTAATATTCAATCAATCTGACAAAATCGTAGAGACTATTTCCCTGTCCACAATGGCAAAGTTTTGAAGTCACAAAAACAAAATATTAAGTTACCATTTTATCGCGTATAGGTCCCTAAATTACGGAATAATATTGTTTTAAGATATTTAAAAATGTTTTATTTCTCAATTAAATTTGAAACATTTAAATTGATCTTACTATTTTCCCTGAACAATTTTTTTTGATTGATTGTTTATAAATATCTCACTTAAAAGAAACAACAGACCAATCAGCGGCATTGCAGGCCTCATAATTTTGAGCCAAATTCAAGTGACACAGACTACAGTGGAATAACGTGGACCCCCGCATTTCGAAGGGGGGATTCTAGGGGACCCAAAACCTGACTTTGCAGAGGGACCCAGGGATTCTAGGGGACCCTACGGTTTTCCCTTATGCCACTGGGAGACTACTCTACAATTCTACTTACCACATTTCAAAGATTTTTAACCAAGATAAATAGAAGTTAAACGTGTATCAACCTGGCAATATTATAGGACTTATAACAGAATTAGGATTCGAACCCGTGACTCGACTGAAATAAAACCACTCACAAGCTTGAAGACATGATCATTCGGCGCCTTTATTTCTTGAGGGAGGGAGTGAATATTAACGTCGCTTTATTCAACTACCCGAGGGCTTTTAGCGATGGACCTGGTAATTTTGAACCATGGTCAAGTGACGAGGACGACACCTGAGCCACTCTCTCTCCTAACTTCCACACGAAGGGGTGGACGTTTGAGCTCTCAACAGATTTAAATTCATCGTTCCCCTACAAGGTGGGTCTTCAGTGGTACTAGGCTCGAGCTCATGACACGCCGGCCACGAGACCGTTACCTTGACCACTAGGCTACCGCGACCCCTTTATTTTTGGAAAACTTGAAATATGTATGTTATCGCAATATTATTAAAAATGCCTCTTTAGTTACGTCACCAGTTTCAGCTAAATAATCACATTTTCTCGTTTATTTTTCTTTCGGCATCTTTAAGTGTCTTGTGATAAGAATCTGATTCTTTATCCACAAACTCGTATTTACTAAATGTAGTAGATAATTTAATCAGTATGCCAAATATTTTATTATCTAGATAATTTTTGAAAACTTATCTAGATAAAACAAGAAATACCTATGTAAAACAAATTTCGTACTATATGAAAGAAAAAAAACCCCCTAAAACATACAAAAAAATTGAAAAAAAAAACTTAATAGCAGCATGAAAGTGTTAAATATTTCAATCAGAATCCGCCAAAAACTCCGAACAAGACCGCACTTAAATGTGCGTGTGTGTATACACACGTGAAATAATTTGAAAGAGAATTGACCTTTTGTATATTTTTAATTTAATTCGATTAACATTGTACAAATAACGAATCATAAATTAAAAGTAGATATCACTTTAAAAATTAGAGCTTACAGTTTACGTAACATAAAAAAAAAGTTCTGTGACAATTTTTTTATCTTAACTATTAGTAAACGAGTATTCATGATGCCATGAACGTGTCTGTCGAAACATAAGCTCGAGTTCTGGAGCCACTGAAGACCGCCACGTAGAGAGCATCATACATATTAAATTTTTCGAAGCTCAAAGTTCTCACGTTGGCGTGGTGTGGAAGATCGGTGAGTATGGTACAAGTTCATCTCTTGACTACGACTCAAAATTATGAGGTCCGTTTCCAGTAGTTTCTAGTAGATTCAAAGTACGATGTTTAGATACAATTAATCTACCTCAGCTGCTAAACATTAATAGTTTGTTCTAATAAAGACATTATGATGAACACACAAATCATAATGGTGGCCGCTATAGACTTGTGGTCAATACATCGGATCGTGGCTGGCGTGTCATCAGTTTGAGCCTAGTACCACTAAAGATCCGCCTTGTAGGGGAGCGATGCACGTTAAATCTGTCGAGAGCTCAAACGACCTCCCGTTGGTGTGGTAGTTAGGAGAGTGGGTGCCAGCTCAGGTGTTGTCCTCGTCACTTGACCATGGTTCAAAACTACGAGGTCTGTCTCCCAAAGCCCACGTGTAGCATAACAGAACGACGCTAATATTCAGTCATTCACAAAACATAATGGTATTGAGAAAATTTATTACGTCGATTTTTCATTTAAAAAGAATTGACTTATTAAATGTTTTCAATTTTTTAGTTAAAGCTGGCTTGGTGGCGTGGTTGGTTTGTCGCTGGCCTTCTGCACCTAAGGTTGCTGGTTCGACCCCGGTGCAAGTCGGTGGATTTTCTTGATGCAGAAAATCGGCAACGACCATGTCATATGATTATACCACATGTAAAATATCCCTAGAGTGTCTGTGTTTGGCTTTGGTGCTCTCGGAAAAATTAAATCCTAGTACAGGTTCGCATCGTCAGAGCTCAGGTGCCTCCCTCTGGGGAGGAAACTGGGCGTCAAAATTACTTGCGGTAATTGGTATCACCTATATGTGTGGGTGCCGTACTAAAGAGTGATATTAACTCCTGGGGATGTACTAGGTCTGCAATGGTAAAAATACTAATCCTCAGTCCCATTGGATTAAAAGAAAAAAAGTTTTTTGGTTAAAAATGGAAAACATAAATTTATTAAAAACTTTTCACTATGATGATCCCAAGTTATAAAGACATATCCAGACTACAATTATGCCACTGCATGGAAATACTGTAAGATCATCAACATTAAAACTGTTACATGTTAAATAAAAAAAAACTGGGTTGTTAGATAGAATTTAATGTTGAATGTAATTATGAAAAAAAAAAAGAATATATGACGTTTTATTACAGTAAGCATTCAAATAAGATGCGTATTGAAACACAGTGTGCAAATAAAACCAATTTGTAAGCCCAATATCATGAGATTAATTTAGAAGTATAGATCGAATGGGGGGATAGGACCAAATGATGGAAAGGTTATAAATTAGTTCGAAAATAAATAATTCACAATAGGAAAAAGTTTTACCTGGTTAAAAAATGTCTATCTGTTTTTTAAGAAATATGAAATATCAATGAAAAAATAACTTATTTTTGCAACACTTCTCTTTTTTTAAAAATTTAATAATTCTTAAATCATTATTTTGTTTGTTATGATCGAACTCAATCAATCCTTGTAAAGCAAAAATCATAAATATAGACCTAAATAATATATAGACCATACTTTCATCTTTGCAATTTTCATGCCCAAATTGAGAATTATAAAACATTTTTCATAGAATAATTTTTTTCAATACTTTTTCTCCTAACAGAACAGCTGATTCCCTTCATAATTTCGAAGACAATTGTAATGAAATTTAAAAAAGAAACAGATCATGTTTGTGAAACAAACATCTAAGACTTTAAAAAATTATTATAGATTATTGTTGCCATATGTTCTAATCAAAATTTAGAGATAAAATTAGTATCATTATTTACCAATAATATAAAACAGAATGTACATATATGTGTAAGTTATAAACATTGGTACTACAGATAATAAGGAGTAACACACACACACAGAGAGAGAGAGAGAGAGAGAGAATTACTTTGGACTAATTTTATGTTAATTTTAAGTTATTTCAAATTGTCTAAAGGTATATATATATATATATATATATATATATATATATATATATATATATATATATATATATATATATATTTCGTTATTTATAAACCAAAAAGGAATATACACTTTTCTTTCATAAACACAAATACAAATATTGAATGGATAAGGATTTTATTTTGCACCTTGTGTGTGTGCAATTTATCATTTGATTTGTATTCGATTGGGGGGAAATTTGTTGTCTTTCTAAAAAGTAGTTATCCTAATACAAGTACTTTCAGTAATAAAATTAAATGTAGAACTTGACACACTCTAATTGACTGAACACAAAACAACATATTAGACTACCAGATTCTGTAATAATGTATAAACAGTATTCTAACCTGAAATTTCTGAAAAATAATAATTGATTGAGATGGTCATCATGAGGATCGTCCAGCTACGGCTAAGGAATTATTGACAATAAGGTAGCCATGGTAAAACTCTAAGAAAATTATCAACTAACTTTTCTTTAGGTATATTTTATCGTAAAGCGTTGAAACAGACATACACACAAGCCCAGAATACCTGAGAGATTAGCAAAAGATTGAATACTATTTTATACATTGTGCGCGTGAAACAAACTTAACCTCAATTAGGACTCAAAAAATTCTATTTTATGAGAAAATTAGAATAGTATTCCACAAAAGTTTATACTTACTCTAAAATATTTCAATCTTGCTCACATAAATACACTACTCCAACCGAAAAACACACTAACGAACTTAGTAAGAAAAATCCTCTTCGTTTCAAAACTTCAGTGACAGATATTGCTTAACTTGAGATAAACGCGAGTATCTTATCTTTTTCTCTGTTTATCATATATCACTTAAGCGAAACCCTGAAGGACTCTACTTACCAAACAGCTAATCTCGGAAGAAATTAATGATAAAAGATTCTGTTTCGGCAAATTTCTCTTGTTTTATCGATACTAATCAAAAGATTTGGCGAATAATATGGTTGAGAAATTTAAAAGATTTAACTTTTTTTGATTACGTATCTGATCATCCGATGGTTACACGCAATCGTATTTTGTATTACCATTGCTTTTAAAATACCAGTTGAGTTATTGCGAAAAGAGAAAAAAATAAGTATAATTAAAAGTTACGTTTTTAAAATAAATTTGAATCGCGTTATTTGGAAAGAAAATGGTTTGTTTCTTTTACAATGAAAACAAGCAAAAAATAAATAAATAAAAGGTTCTTTTTCAAGGTCGTTGTTTTTTATTTAATCAATATGAAATAAGTTTGATGAAAGTAATAAAAAAATAGTTAAAGTATTGGTACAAATACAAAAATAAGAATAAACAACAACAGAAAAAAACGAATATTAACTGTATGTATGTATGTTGTGTTCTAATATATTGTTACGTAGATCCGGGTTCGTGGATTTTATGCAAAACAATCACAAAGAAAATAAACAGTTCTTTAAGAGAAATGTGAATTTATTATCGAAAATCCAATCCTTTAAACACAGGATTCAGCAGCAGTATTCACAGGGTAAATATCCGAAGGTCTTCACACCTTCAACAGCAATCAAACACAATCACCAGTGTTTAAAATACACGTAAGTAAAGATTATTCTCAAGCGCAGCCGAGTTAATTGCTAGTCAAAACAATCCTCACTACTCTCTAGATAAAATCGGACTCATTGCCGTACCGGAGAGCATCTTTTTATAGGCGCGACAGAAACTTCCAGAAATATAACCGCTCGTGTCATTGACTGTGACACTAGTGGAGAGATATACTACTTTCTAGAAGATTCCAGAGGGTTCCGAACTCGCCAATGACGCCAAAATGGCCGCCAAAAATGATGCCAACTTGGCTCTACCGCCGAGATTTCGCGAAGTTCTCGTTGAATCGCTATTATAAAGTAAGGGGCAGCATTGCTTGTGAATAGTACAATTATAACATGAAATAAATACAACATAGAGTAATATAAATACATTAAACACTCAAATACAAATTATTTACACAAAATTCGTAACACTGCCCCCTACACAAAGACTGCACGTGCCGGGCAGTACAATCCTTGAGTAAGAGGCATCTATTTACAGGAAAACTACTCACATAATAATCAGATATAAAGTAACAAATAAACTCAAGAGCATATACAAAGCAAATAAATTCACAATACATGAATTGCAACACTTAAATAAAACTAAGGAATTAAAAAAAGGAATAATTTACATTATTTACAAAATAATTAATGACCATGGTCTGAATTTAAGGAACTTATTCCTCTTGGCGAAGATATGGGGCTAGCCTATTATAATGTAATACCTTCGGTTTTGAGTGTGGTGAATTCTGTATCCGCACCACAACGTCATTCAGTCTTTTTAGGACCGTTTAAGGACCTTCCCAGTTTGTCTGCAGCTTTGGAGAAAGTCATTTGCGACGTTTCTGATTCCATAACCACACTTTGTCGCCTTCACGGAGATCGTGTCCGGTTGCTCTTGCGTCGTATCGGGTCTTCATCTTCTCGGAAGCCATGCCGATTCTTTCCCTAGCCAGATGATGCATTTCCTCCATCCGTGCCTGGAGTTTCTCGATATACTCCTCAGGTGCCAAGGGAGTATCTGGTGGTTGGCTGAACAGAAGATCTGCAGGCAGACGAAGATCACGTCCGAAGAGCATCTGGGATGGAGAATAGCCGGTGGTCTCGTGAATGGCACTCCTGTAGGAAAGCAGGAAAAAGGGCAACTTCTTGTCCCAGTCCTGTTGATTACTGGATAGCAGGAGAGAGAGGCTGTTCAGGATGGTCCGACTGTACCTCTCCAATATGCCGTCAGACTGAGGATGTAAAGCTGTTGTCCGGGTTTTGTCGATGGCGAGTATTTCACACAGTCTCTTGCGAACTGCAGAATCGAAGTTCCTCCCTTGATCAGAGTGCAGTTGTAGAGGGACCCTGAATCGTGAGATCCAGTGTTGAACTAGAACTTCTGCGACAGTCGAGGCCTCTTGGTCAGAAATAGGATAGGCTTCAGGTCACTTAGTGAAGTAATCCATGACAACCAGGATGTTGTTGCCATCTGACGATCTCGGAAGTGGACCTAGGATGTTAAAAGGTATTCGTTCGAAAGGCGCTCCCACATTATACAGCTGCAGTCTTCCTCTAGTGCGTTTCCTGGGACCTTTGCGTGCAGCACAGGGATCACATATGCGACAGCACTTTTCCACGTCACTACGCACATTGTTCCAGTAGAAGCGCTCATGAACTTTTTGTAAGGTCTTCATAGCACCAAAATGTCCTCCAGTAGGACTGCCATGGAGTTCCTTAAGGACTTTTGAAACTCTTGTCTTTGGGAGTATTAATTGCCACCTGGACGTTATTCCATCGTCAGATCCCATTTTCGATATAAAATGCCATTTCTCAGATGGAGAGGGTCCCAAAGAGCCCAGTAACGCTTCGTTGTAGGATTGAAAGATGCGATGTGTTACCAGCTGGGCTTTTCATTAGACGACTCTTTGAATTCTATGATTGATTTTATTTCGGAATCAGCCAGTTGATCTTTTCGGACGCTGTCATCACTCCACGGGTCTAATTCCGATGTTGATGGCGTCGTGACTAGGCGGACTACTGGATCTGTCACGCCAAATTTCTTTTCGACTCTCAAGCTGTTTGAGAGATTCTTGCTGCTCTCCGAACAGGGTCTTTTCGAACGGACGTCTCCATTTTCATCTGCTGATCTTTTTCAGTTGCTACACACTTTCTTTGATTCTGTTACACTTGTACGACAAGGATCTTCTTGATTTACTCGAGGGCAGTTACTTCTTACATGCCCGGTTCTACCGCACCCCCAGCACTTGATGTTGCGATCTTCTTTATTTATTCGAGGGCAGCTACTTCTCAGATGCCCTGATCCACCGCACCCCCAACACGTGATTCTACATATTCTCAGGTTCTGACGTGGAGCCATTAAATATTGAATTTGCTTTCTCAATTTCTCAATATCCTTTAGCCATGGAGATTCACAGGGCACATCTGCAGTCACTCTAGCTCCTCGGATGGAAAGACGGTCTACGCAACTGGCTTGAGTGACGGCCTCGAATTTCAGGGCATATAACAGAGCTGTTTAAGATCTTGCACATCTGCCATTCTTAAAGCCCTCTGGATTTCTTCATCCCTTAGTCCATCCACGAAATACTCGAGAGAAATCATTTCTCGTACATTTGCTGAAAATTCTAAGAAAGCTAAAATGGTGAGCCTTTGTTTTTCAAAGGTATACTCCTGCAAGCTTTCTCCGGTTGTCTGGAGTCTTTTTTTCATCTGCAGACGTGCGTAATTCTTGGAGTATTTTTGGCCGAATCAAAGATCCAGAACATTATACAGGGAGTTCAAATTTAATCGCTCTGTGTCAGGAAGAGTCTGCAGTACTTCACCGGCTTCACCTGAGTCTGCAGTACTTCACCGGCTTCACCTCTAAGGGATGCTACTAGTTGGCATGCTTTCATTTCTTCAGTCCATCAATTGGCTTCAGAAATTATACAAAATTGAATCTTGTACACTTCCCACAGTTCGTTTTTCCGTCATAGGTCGACAGCTTCACTGACCCTGTAAAAGCAGTCACAGGCACTGGAGAAGCCAGCACAGGTTCAGGAAAGGCAGACACATGCACACTTTTGCTTTCTTTCTCATTTCCGCCATCTAAAAGTTTCCTTTCAAGATCTTCCATTCGCTGTGATATAAAGCTAAAATTTTTTCAGCCACTTCTTCAATTTTTTTCTTCGACTTGCTCTTAAATTCTTTCTTCAACTTGCTCTTGAATTTTTTCTATTTTCTCTTCAAATATAGCAGTGGTTCTCAAACTTTCACTACTGGAGCCCCCCTTTTCAATCAAAATTTTTATCGCGCCCCCTTATACATTAATAATGTACTGAATGCAATAATAATGCACTTTGACGCTAAAGCTACAATACGATCATAATTATAAACCGTACAAATTAACAAGATAAGTATTACATTTTGTATATCTTACTTTTAAGAAATATATATATATATATATATATATATATATATATATATATATATATATATTTGCTTTTTAGTTCGATTCACTATAAAAGCGTGTTTTTTAGTTTGTTTTAAAACAATAATTTATTTTATAGTTATTTTTACTATACACTATAAAAATCACAATTCCAGTGAATAATTTAATCAAGAGAAAATATACTTACCTACTTTCAAGGACTTTTCAATTTTTCTCAGAAAATTTGAGAAAAAAATCCAATAAAACTAAAGAAAATGTTCCAAATAAATAATGCCCTTAATAAAGGACATAAATCACAGACACTTTTCGCTAACAACACAGGAACGTTATTTTCCAACTAAACTCAAATCAACTCAAACGTTTCATGTCTCAAGCTTTTCTGATATTTACCTTCGCTATATCTTGATTAATATGCACTATTTCAGTAGGTTCTTCAATTGCTTGATCAGTTTCAACTTCCTTTAATAGGGATCACAGATGCCCATTTTTTTAATATTCTGCTTATTTACATTTATAAACCATAAGTCGTACAACACAGCAATCAAAACTACAAAATCGTTCATGGGGAAAGTGTAGCATGTTCTAAAAAAATAATTGTGTAAAACGTTTTTCATTATGCATTATATGTTTCAGAATACTCATGCTTATCCATATATCATAAAACTCTTTCACATGGAAAAAAGATAAAACAGAAATATATTATATATATTTACAACTTCCCTAAAAAAAAGACGGAGATAACCATACCAGTAAGTTCGAAGATCAGCTAAAGTAATATTTTAGGTTAAAAGAAACGTAATAAAAAATCTCTCATCGTTTGAGATCGTTAAAAGAAACGTAAAAAAAATCTCTCATCGTTCTCATATTGACCGCAAAGCAAACAAAACATTTGCTTAATTTGGTTATAGAATCAAAGATGGCTAATGAGCGTTTAAAGTGGAATCTTTTATTTTCGATGATCACCAGATGATAAAAATAAATTATATCAGTGTAAATGTGTATTTTTTATTATGTCAGAAATCATCTTGTTTTACTTCATTCCAAAAAATTATTTTTTAAACCTTTTATTTTCAATATGCTCGCGCCCCACAGTTTGAGAAACACTGAACTATAGCGATCTCTTTCACTTTCTTTTCAACTGCTCCGACTCTTTCTTCCCTTTCTTTTCAACTGCTCCGACTCTTTCTTCAACTTTCAATTCTATTTTCTCTTCCACGCTGTTGATTTTTTCTTCAACAGTGTCGATTTTCTTTTCTAAAGAATTCTTCAGATCTTCTTGACCTTTCTTGGTCCCTTCCTGACCTTTCTCCATTCTCTCCTTTAACTCATTCTTAGTTTCTTCCTGGCTTCTCTGCGTATCATCCAGACTTTTCAGCATTTCTTGCTTAGTCTCTTCTTGGCCTTTCTCCATTTTCTCCTTCAACTCATTTTTAGCCTCTTCTTGGCTGTTTTTCACAGCATTGATGGTTTCCAGCAGAGCCTTCAGTTGCTCATCCATTGCTCTTGTTATTTGTATAAAATCCCACTTCTGACACAAAACTGTTACGTAGATCCGGGTTCGTGGATTTTATGCAAAACAATCACAAAGAAAATAAACAGTTCTTTAAGAGCAATGTGAATTTATTATCGAAAATCCAATCCTTTAAATACAGGATTCAGCAGCAGTATTCACAGGGTAAATATCCGAAGGTCTCCACACCTTTAACAGCAATCAAACACAATCACGAGTGTTTAAAATACACGTAAGTAAAGATTATTCACAAGCGCAGCCGAGCTAATCCCTAGTCAAAACAATCCTCACTACTCGCTGGATAAAATCAGACTCATTGCAATACCTGCGAGCATCTTTTTATAGGCGTGACAGAAACTTCCAGAAATATTACAGCTCGTGTCATTGACTGTGACACTAGTGGAGAGATCTACTACTTTCTAGAAGATTTCAGAGGGTTCCAAACTCGCCAACATGGTCGCCAAACTAGCCGCCTACTTGCTCGCCAAAAATGATGCCAATTTGGCTCTATCTCCAAGATGTTGCCAAGTTCTCGTTGAATCGCCATTATAAAGTAAGGGGTGGCATTGCTTGTGAATGGTACAATTTTAACATGAAATAAATATAACAGAGTAATATAAATACATTAAACACTCAAATACAAATTATTTACACAAAATTCGTAACAATATATTGTTATCATGGAATTTATTCTTACGTAGACTAATCTGACGATAAGCATAAAAATTAATGTAAAAATTTTGTATTTATATATATAGGTGCAGTATACTTCATATTTAACATACATTTAAAGCTATTTGTGTGACAAATTAAATGAAAATAAAGGCGTATAATGAAAAAAAATGTTGGTTTTATCAGTTTATCAATTGAAAACATTCAATATATGTTTCATATGCATTCAATAACTAAGAAAGCGACCAAAAATCGGATATTTAGCTCAAATTTAAAAATAATCTTGTGAGGGCACAGTTTTTCAAATTTTTTTTTTTCTCTAGGTCTTTAGTTTAATCTACACTTAAATTCCACTGAATTAGAGATACCTACCTAATAACGAGTTAGGCCTCATCTAGCCTTGATAAAGGCTGCCACACGACGAGGCATAGATTCAACAAGTTCCTGGAAACATTCCACGGGAATGACTTGCCAAATAATGGCTAAAGCTGTCCATAATTCAATAAGGGTTGTGAGAACCCCCTGGGTTCCACCCTGGACACCAAGATTGAATTGAGGCAAAGAATTACCAGATGACATTTTGACAATAACAAATTATATTTATTCACTTGAATTAATTATCAACTTTCTAAATACAAAAATGAATCAATACGTCTACGTCAATGGGATTGAACTTTACTATTAAATTAAATCACGAAATATGATACTAATCAACTATTAAGCTCAATATCAAACGGGTTTACCGGAATATGAGGACCAAGAGATATACGCAATTTGAATTACTAGCAATCATTAACTTTCCACTAACTCTATTATTTATTTACAATTATTATCCGATAATTGAAGTTTAAATATCACCTGATCACCTACTTCACTCCTTTCCAGTCGGCTCAATTTTTCCGAATGTAGATCGCTGCTTGATAATCAGCCAGAAACTAATCACACAATCAACTTGAATCTTCTTAGCACTCCGTCTATGTCTCTTGGCTCAATAGCCTTCTACCTGCTAACTTATAACACTCTCTTTAAATACTTTAATTCATTTGCATATCCTGGTTTCTTTTAGAGCTGGTTGGAAATATACGAGAATTTACAATCCTCAAAGACGCCCAAGAGTATTAGTGATAAAGTGCCCGTACAGATTCGTCACAGGGTCTTTGGTGCTGTGTGATGGCTTTTTTTATGCCTTGTTCCAAACACATCCCAAAGATACTCAATAGGAGTTATGTCTGGGCTTCTAGGTGGCCAATTTATGACAGAAAAGTCAGAGGAATGCTCATCCAACCAGCCAGTAGTCAACTGGGACTTGTGAGAGGTACAATTGTCTTCCTGGAAAACTCCATTACCGTGCGGATAACAGAACAGCATAAGTGGCTGGAGGTAATCATCCAGCAACTCAACGTAACGAATGGCATTGAGGGAGGTTGGTACACGCACCAAAGATCCCAAAGAGTACCACGAAAAAACACCCCAAACCATGATTGAGCCACCATGCCCTTGTACAGTTCTAACCTGGCATGAAAGATCCATGGATTCATGACCTTGAAGACATATTCTCATCCTACAGTCGGCGTTAAGTAGTTGGAATCGAGACTCATCACTCCATGCTACTCGTTTCCAGTCCTCTACACCCCAATCTCTGTGCTCTCTTGCCTAGGTAAAGCTTGCAGCCCGATGGCTAGCATTGAGTAATGGTAGTCTAGTAGGTTGATGGATCCCGAAACCCATACGGTGAAGCAAACATTGCACAGTCCATTTACTGACTGTACGACTGGTGCCGTCATTCAACTTAGTGGTAATTTGAGCTAACGTTTGGCTTCGCTGGCTACGTACAGTACGCTTAAACCGTCTCGCACCACACACTGTCAAGGCAATTGTCCTATGCAGTTCTCCCGATCTCTAGTTTTTTGTCTTCCACCCATGTGTTCTTGGTATACTCTTAATTACTGTTAACCACTGCTGACCTTGGAAACTGAATGGCCCCTGCGTCGCGCACATACACTTTGTCTGTGAAAGAAGGCGTCTAAATCAAGCAGTTAACCCCTACTGGCAATTCCAACAACTGATTCAGAAGAACCGCAGTACTCTCTATATATGCAGTTACCACATAGCCCTTGCGCAGCTCTACACAATTTGCATAGCCCTTGCTATCCCTAATTGAGTGACACTTCAGTGTTTATCTATGTATATAAAAGAGTAAAGCCACTCACACTCATCACAATATCTCAGGAACTATTATACATAAGGATTTGAAAATTGTGGCAGGAATGTTTTCTTTACAAATCCGCTAAGAACGGTTTAATCCTGAGATTGAAGGACTTGATATTGTTTCTAGCCATTATTTACGACTTCTCAACTTTCCAGACACAGACGATAACCAGGAGATGAAGGCAATTCTTCGATCCTCCCTCGATGACGCAAAAAAGAGAAAGGATGCTTTGGGGAGTGAGCTTCCTTCTCTTCCCCCATGTACTACTTTTAATTGCCTAGGCACTTACTGCAACCCACCCACTCAGTTGATAGAGGAGCTAAATGCAAATGTATCAAACAGGGCAACTAATAATTCTAATGAAATCCCTTTTACTTCAACTCCAAAGAAAAAGAAAAAAAAGTAAAACTAAAAAGGATTCCGTGGAGGACTTCGTCTTCCCCAAAAAGACAGCCAAACCTGTCTCTCCTTCAGTAAGTGAACCAGTCACTACAAATAACAGCTTCTCAGATCTTGAATTTAAAAATGATAAAGACCAAGTTGCAGTGGAAGAAAAGAAAGCAATCGAAATCCCAAAACCCAAGCCCCTCCCCCTATTCATCTTAAAATGACGAACAACATTATGGATCAGCTTAAAACTATCTACCAAAATTTCCCAGGCATCAATAACAAAGTCTCAGGTGATTTCATCAAATTATTTACCAATGATATTGAAGAATACCATGCACTAACTCGATTTTTAGAAGGAAATAAAGAATTCGAATTTTATTCTCTTAAACCCAAGCCTGTAAAACCAATTAAAATAGTTATTAAAGGGCTTCCACAATTTTCACTAAAAACCAATTATATCCATACAGACCTTGAGGAAAAAGGCTTTACAATTGAAAAAGTTACCCAATAAATCTATAAAAAAATCAAGGCTGCACTCCCATTTTTCCAAGTTACCTTACCTAGAAATGCCATTATCCAAAAAATTTTGACCTCAAGACACTCGGCTACATGCAAGTTAGAGTATAAGGTTACCTCATTAGAGGAATTACCCAATGCTTTAACTGCAACAATTTCTTTCATACGGCAGAAAATTGCCACCTAAAACCAAGATACTTAAAATGTGAAAAAGAACACCCCACCAAACAATACCCGGTAAAGGAGAGACAGGAAAACACATTTTGTATAAAATGCCAGGAATATGACCATTCGGCCTGCTTTACTAAATGACCTAAATTCGCCAAACCTAAAAAGAGTTCGCCCTTACCAGCAAATAAAAATTTTAATAGCAACGTACGTAGAGAAGGTGTTTCCTTCGCTAACATTGTTAGCGGAATCACCACCTCTTCCCCCACCCAGTAGTAAGCTTAAATGAAAAACCAATTGAAAATATTAATCACAAGGAAATCCATGAATCCATCTCAAAGAAAATAATACCTCAGACCTAGCTCAAGTAATTGAACTAGTCAGCTTAATTTCCAATATTTTAAAAAGATCTCCCGAAATCTTGCAACTCTTACTTAAACTAAAAAAAATGTTGTTTGAAACCTCCGAGGGTTCCTGTTTGAGTCTTTTATTGGCCTGTGGTTGTTCCATGCGCCTCTTTCCAAGATCCAGGCGTTTGACATGAAGGTAGGAGGAAATTGTCTGGGTACTCTTGTCACAACGAGTGATCAGGGGTGGTGTCACCTCCACTGTATTTACGGAAACAGAGGGATACACCATCTCCATGGGTGGTCTTTCAGGTTTGGCAGGTATTTCAGGTTCAGCAGGTGGAATTCTCTGAGATTCGGCAGGTGGCATTCTCTGAGATTCGGCAGGTGGCATTCTCTGAGGTTCAGCAGGTGGCATTCTCAGAGGTTCAGCAGGTCTTTCAGGTTCAGCAGGTCTTTCAGGTTCAACAGGTGGAGTAGGTATTCTTTCAGGTCTTTGAGCAGAAGGAGTAGGAATTCTCTCTGGTTCAGCAGGTCTCTCAGGTAGAGAAAGCCTCTCAGACACAGAAGGCGTTGCCTTAGCCTTCAAGCAGGCTTCATAAACCATCTGTATGGATGGTTTGCATCCGGTTTGCATCCGACGCATGTCCTGCACCTTTTGGATAAAGGTTTGGACCCAATGTCTCACCAAGATAGAATTGGGGACGGGGGAGAGTCTTGGACATGCAAGACGGGAGATGTTTTATAACTCTCCACAAACAGGTTGCTAAGGTTCTCCACCAGAGCAGAACCAGCATTGAGACTGATGGCAAAACTCGTGGCCAACGACGACATTCCTGCATTCAAAATGTTAAAGACGACATCGGGAGTCACCAGTTTTGACTTTTGCGTTATGATGGGATACTGTTTGTGGGCCGGCAACACATCTTTGCCTTGAATGACGAGGTTGTCGAATCTTTTGGCAAATTTGTATACTTTGGAACGACCGAGTAGGGCTCCAACATCCACCAGTCTAAAGTAGAGCTTGCCATCCTGTCGAACCATAGCAGCTAATGGATAGTGTTGATGAGGCAAAAGAATTTTGAACCACATGATGACTCTTGAAGAAACACTGAGAGTGAATGAATTGAAACGGAAGGCTGTCAAACTTTTATAATCTCTCTCTCTTTAAAAAAAATATTTTTTTTTATTCATGGATGAATAGATTACAGCTTGCCCAGCAGGTGCTTCACCTTACATTCCTTGAAGAATTTCCCTGGTGTTGGGGAAAAACACTTTTGACATAATGGTACATTGTTTGCCAACGTACGTTACTTTCGTCCGTCATATGCATTCCAAGGGGTAAATATTCTTTTCCATTTTTTAAAATTTCCACCAATTTTGCTTCGGTGGGTTCGCCGTGCAACATTCGTTCTTGAAACACCATCGATTCCAACAAAACGTGGATGGCACAATCATGGGGTGGCTCTTCTCCCCGACCACACACTAAACAATCCGGTTGACAAGAGCATGGATCGGAAACGACTGGCATGGCGGCTCGATAAATGTTCAAAAGGTACGATAAAATTTTCAAAAGGCACAATTGCAAGAGGAAATTTCAAAAGGCACAAATGCAAGGTGAAATTTCAAAAGGCACAAATGCAAGGTGAAATTTCAAAAGGCACAGATGCAAGATGAAGTTTCAAAGGCACAAATGCAAGGTGAAATTTCAAAAGGCACAGATGCAAGATGAAATTTCAAAAGACACAAATGCAAGATGAAATGATTATTGTAAAAAGGTGTTAAGCTTATAAAGTGTTAAGTAAATTAAATTAAAAAAAATATTTGTTTCTTTTTTTTCTGAGGATTATAAGGAGCTACTTTGCAGCTCTAAACTATTTTTATAGTTTCCTTGCAACTTCATTTGCTGTTTTGAAAAGTTCATATTTATGGCTTCTTCCTTGAAAACTTTAATCTCTGAATTGGAAGAAAATATTCTCCCATGTATGCTCCAAGAAAATATCTCAAATTTAACGTCTTATAGACGAAGATTGGAACGTTTAGCGGGTATATTGAAATTTCAAGAACTTTTGAAACTGCATCCTGTTCCCGTCAAGGTGGTAACGAATGAAAATGGATTACACATTACGGACTGCGTCTGGAGTACGGAAAACTGCACTGAAGGACCAGATACTTGTGAATGTTATTTTTTATTTAAAGAACCTGAGAAGTATTTTTTATTGTGAAACAATTTGATCACGTCGTTGTACGGGATGGATCAATACATCACAAGGATTGTTTGAGAAAAGCCCTTTGTCAATGTGGGAAAATGACACATCTCTATTTTAATAATCATTTCATCTTGCATTTGTGCCTTTTGAAATTTCGCCTTGCATTTGTGCCTTTTGAAATTTCACCTTGCATTTGTGCCCTTTGAAATTTCACCTTGCATTTGTGCCTTTTGAAATTTCATCTTGCAATTGTGCCTTTTGAAAATTTTATCGTACCTTTTGAACATTTATCGAGCCGCCATGCCAGTCGTTTCCGATCCGTGCTCTTGTCAATCAGATTGTTTAGTGTGTGGTCGGGGAGAAGAGCCACCCCATGATTGTGCCATCCACGTTATGTTGGAATCGATGGTGTTTCAAGAACGAATGTTGCACGGCGAACCCACCGAAGCAAAGTTGGTGGAAATTTTAAAAAATGGAAAAGAATATTTACCCCTTGGAATGCATATGACGGACGAAAGTAGCGTACGTTGGCAAACAATGTACAATTATGTCAAAAGTGGTTTTCCCCAACACCAGGGAAATTCTTCAAGGAATGTGTAAGGTGAAGCACCTGTTGGGCAAGCTGTAATCTATTCATCCATGAATAAAAAAAAATATTTTTTTTAGAGAGAGAGAGTATAAAAGTTTGACAGCCTTCCGTTTCAATTCATTCACTCTCAGTGTTTCTTCAAGAGTCATCATGTGGTTCAAAATTCTTCTGCCTCATCAACACTATCCATTAGCTGCTATGGTTCGACAGGATGGCAAGCTCTACTTTAGACTGGTGGATGTTGGAGCCCTACTCAGTCGTTCCAAAGTATACAAATTTGCCAAAAGATTCGACAACCTCGTCATTCAAGGCAAAGATGTGTTGCCGGCCCACAAACAGTATCCCATCATAACGCAAAAGTCAAAACTGGTGACTCCCGATGTCGTCTTTAACATTTTGAATGCAGGAATGTCGTCGTTGGCCACGAGTTTTGCCATCAGTCTCAATGCTGGTTCTGCTCTGGTGGAGAACCTTAGCAACCTGTTTGTGGAGAGTTATAAAACATCTCCCGTCTTGCATGTCCAAGACTCTCCCCCGTCCCCAATTCTATCTTGGTGAGACATTGGGTCCAAACCTTTATCCAAAAGGTGCAGGACATGCGTCGGATGCAAACCGGATGCAAACCATCCATACAGATGGTTTATGAAGCCTGCTTGAGGGCTAAGGCAACGCCTTCTGTGTCTGAGAGGCTTTCTCTACCTGAGTGACCTGCTGAACCTGAGAGAATTCCTACTCCTTCTGCTCAAAGACCTGAAAGAATACCTACTCCACCTGTTGAACCTGAAAGACCTGCTGAACCTCTGAGAATGCCACCTGATGAACCTCAGAGAATGCCACCTGCTGAACCTCAGAGAATGCCACCTGCTGAACCTCAGAGAATGCCATCTGCTGAACCTCAGAGAATGCCACCTGCCGAATCTCAGAGAATGCCACCTGCCGAATCTCAGAGAATTCCACCTGCTGAACCTGAAATACCTGCCAAACCTGAAAGGCCACCCATGGAGATGGTGTATCCCTCTGTTTCCGTAAATACAGTGGAGGTGACACCACCCCTGATCACTCTTTGTGACAAGAGTACCCAGACAATTTCCTCCTACCTTCATGTCAAACGCCTGGATCTTGGAAAGAGGCGCATGGAACAACCACAGGCCAATAAAAGACTCAAACAGGAACCCTCGGAGGTTTCAAACAACATTGTTTTGTGGGTGCCTAGAAATCATCCTCTCATGAAATTGGGTAACAATGGATTCATTATTCAACCCACCAATGTAAATGGTATCAATAAATAATTGATTGTTCAAACATGTGTCTTTCATTTCATACTTGAAAGCCCTTATCACACATTTCCTTCTCCCTTATCAGTCGACTTCCTCCTTCCGTCTACTATAAAAGCAGGGCTCAGAAGCTAGTCTCATCATTTTACTCTTGAGACATGGAACACGATTTAGCTTTCACACTGCATCTTGCCATGTACCAAGAGGCAGACCTCGGTGATTACATCAACTTTATGATGAATTTTAGGACCGTTTTAATTCGTTTGAAACCTTCCGAGGTGAACCTTCCACACTTGCTACATCAAATCAATAAAGTATTGATTTGATGATGGAAATCAAACCTTACCACAAGCCCCATGATGTGCCTTGGTTTGAACGTTTTTCCTATTTCGAACCTGCCGACCTGGATAGCGAATACATGGAGCAAGAGGCTGCCAAAGGGAAAGGCGCCTTCATCCAAGCCATATGGACTCAATATGCCATACCCAAACTGTACGGTTTGGTGTACCTGGCTTGGAGATGCTTTGGTGCTCAAAACCTGACCACCTGGACTCGTTTGGCTCAAACAGTGTTGGATGGGTGTTTTGGGAAGAAATGGCCCAATTGCGTCTTCCAAGTGCCAGACTCGTGTTCAATTTGCCTCAGCACGATGCACTGGCCGGAAAAGACGCAGTGTGGCCATGCATTTCACTTGCGTTGCCTCCTCCGACACCTGGATGTGAGCAACTCCTGCCCCCTCTGCAGAACACCCAACCCTTTAAGGGCACCTTAGACACCGTATTGAGCCCCAGAAAAATGGGACAATGATTACTGGAAAGGAGCATAGCTCGGGACCAGTAGTCGTTCTCCTATTTTTTTGGGCCCCTCCTCTTGCCAACGTTGGCAGAGATGGAAAGAAGAATTTTGGAAAATATTTTCACACCACAAAGAAACAAGAGGGATTCTCATGACTATATCAACAATAAATAAGAAGCAGTAATAAAGAAGAAACTTTCTCTGTACACACTTGCTACATTCATACTACTCTATTCTAAATATATACTATATATAAGGTAATGTTTTTCACTATAAGTTTCTGACAGCATTTTCACAGTGTTTTAAACAGGTACAATAATGGGTAAAAAATCGAGCATTATGACATGTTTTTAGGTGAGATTTGAAACAAATGGGGACCATTTTGTGACATGGGTAAAATTTTGGAATGGGAGCCCCAGACGGTAATTAAAGGTTGGTTCAATCAATCCTGCTGAACATTCAAACGCATAGAGTCGTTGAAACATGGAAATGAGAAAAGTGGGGAAACTGATAAATACCAAAAAATTGTAAATAAACTAATAAAATAAATTGTGTGTTTTTATGTGGGAAAATATTTAAAGTGGAAAAGTAAATGGACAGTTAAAACTGCCCTCTACAAGTAAAAAAAATTTTTTTTAGTAATAAAATATTTTTTGATGGTAGAGTTTAAAGCTTCCAATCATCTCATGATACGCATTCCTACAAAAATGAAATCACCAGACTATGATGATATTATTGACATGTTCAATGTACGAATACCTATCTCACCTTTACCAGCAACTCCAGTGGCTTCTCCATCCCATGAACAATCTCAAGATGCGATTTATGATTCGTTACCACCCATGGAACAATCTACAGTTCCCGAGTCCCCTTTGAAAGAATCCATGGGACCATCTAGAGTTCCCAAGTCACCTTTGAAAGATCCCGTGGATTCTAAGTCACCAATTGTTTCTAAATCACCTGATCCACCTGTCAAGAAGGTTGATTCCGTTCTTCATTGTTCTCTGCGATCCAGGAAAAGACGAAATGAGGAAAGACGGAATGAGGAACGAAGGAATGAGGAACGAAGGCCACGAGACCCCAGGATGTATAGAAGACCCGATTTCAGATCCTCGTATCGAAGGTATGATTTCAAACCCAGAGTGTTTCGGAGACCCCCTTATGCATAGCAATTAATGCCCACTTCCCAGGAAAATGCCCAAGTCTTTTTCCACAGCCAAGGTTTGGCCGTGCTGTGTATTAGGAACAATGGTTTCACGCTGACCAACGGAGTCGTCTCGTATGCCATGGATCGGGAATGTCCCATCTAACTGTTTAAATTTTTACACTACCTCAATGTTGGTACCATTTGTGTCACCGACCAACATTCTAAACAAACATTTAAGGAAATCCAAGCCAGTTGGAGCTCCTCGAGTCAATTCAAGCGAACCCCTGTGATGCTTTTAAATTCAAATGGACGTGAGCTGGGTCAATGTCCGTTTTGTAATCAGACCATATGTCATCGTTGGATATCAGTGCAAGGTATGTGTGCTATTCTGCATCAACCCATCAATCCCATTTTTCACTCGTGATTGGTTCAAACACTCATGGTTGGCTACAGATGACTCCACCCACATCCTGTTTAAAAGTATAAAAGAAGACTCGTCTCGACGCTTCACTTTAGTGCACGATGGACCAAATCGATGCCTTCCCCGAAAACATTTCAACGACCGTGGTGCCCGTGACGCTGCCCGAGAAACCAGACGCATTGGAATATGCCGCTCGGCAGGGACAAGTCCGTGCTTGCATCATTTATCAGAAACCCAACACGAAACGAGTTTTTGTCTTGTTTTGCAAAGACAATTGGTACCAAAAAAAGACGCTGGTGGATAACTTCAAGCGTGCCATCATGGAGGAAAAGCACGTGAACGAATTCAGGCCCGACGATGTCTTGTGGGAGAAAATCTCCAAGAGACTTTTGAGAAATCCCGATCGACCCCTGAAAAACACCGACAAGAGGATGGTGTACATTTATAACAACATGTTTTTTGTGAAAAAAGACTTTACTTTCGGTTTCCGAACGGTAAAGTCTGGCGAGATTCACCTTATTCAAACGACCAACGTCCCCATGGTGCTTTATGAATTTCCATCGTCCAGTCTCAGGTGTCGAGCCAATCCCAATTTGTTTAGGAGGAGCTTTGAGCCCTATGATCAGATACTCTATCATCGAATGGTGTTGGAACCCCACACGGCCTACCCGATCCCGGCTGGAACCCGTTACATCTTGTTGACGGTTCAAAAGACTGTGTTTGGTTTGGACATTATCCCCGAAACCATTCTCCCCCAGCTCATGGAGAATGGATTTAACCTGGGGGATTTTAGAAAAATGAAACGGTACGATCAAAAAGTCTACAAGCTACCTCCTCCTACCCCGGCTCATGTACCTGCAGAGACAAACAAACGACCTTTGGAACAACAGCCAGGGCCTTCCTCCAAACGGAACAGAGTGTTTATCACACCCGTCATCAGACCACTTGTTTGATTGCCAGACCATCCACTGCCTTGGCCACCCCTCAACCCGTGAGTATTCCAGAGCCTCCTGTGCTGACGATACCTCATATCCTTCTACCAGATCCACCACCTGAACTGACGACACCACTTGTGCAGATTCCAGATCCACCTGTGCAGATACCAGTCTTTCAACCACCTGTGCAGATATCACCTGTTCCGACGACACCACCTGCGCAGATTCCAGATCCACCACCTGAGCGGACGACACCACTTGTGCAGATTCCAGATCCACCTGTGCAGATACCACCTGTGTCAACGACACCATCTGTGCAGCTCTCTTTACCAGATCCACCACCTGTGAAGATCCTTCTACCAGATCCACCACCTGTGGTCGAGACTTTTTGAGTCGACCCTTATGGACGACTCTTCTATAGATCAGATCATGTCGTCCGTATTTGGAGACTGCTCTCAAATTCCCTTGGCTCATACCCAAGAACCCCAGTTGCTGGACATGGTGCCTTCCCTGTTTGACGAGAGTAATGATCTCATCTCGTTCTTGGATTATTTTGAAACAGGGTTGGCCATAGAGCAACAAGAAGCCCCCATGGACTTGACCATGCCCCGAATGAAAAAGAAAGTAAAAAAAAAACTACTGGGTTTAAGGGGACTTGGCACCCTTTGAGCAAACTTCTTTATTTACGTATTTAAAAATTATATTTTAACATTTTATACAATGTTTCTATTCAAGAAAATGTTACCAGATGAAAATTTTCATATATTATTCACACAATTTTAAAAATTTAAATTTTTTGAAGAAAATTGGGAAAATTTTAAAATCCTACTTCTTTTGTTAAAATTAATTTTTTGACCTGAGATTTTTTTATAATATTCTTATGGAGATGTTCTTAACAACTTTAGGGATCGATTTTAGAATAACTTCATTCGTTTTCGAGAAAAAAATAAAATGTTGATATACAGGCTAAAAATCAACGAAAAAGCCAACATGTCTTACATTTTATTTTTTTTAAAAAAAAAGTATTCAGTTTATAGTAAAACGGATCCCTAATTTTATTACATGCTTTATTTTTAACACGAAGGAAAAAAATTGAAGTGATTGGTAAATAATTGTCGAAGGAGTAGCATTTTGAATGCACTAAGGTTTCAAAAAACACAAACTGAGAAAAACCACTTTAAAGTTTATAATTCTGAAAAAATAATTATTATAAGCTTAATTAAACTTAAAATACCACTTTAAGATATTAGGAATACGTTTTTCTTTAAAATAATTGCATTTTCATATGTTTTCAACCCACAAATTTTTATAAATGATCAACTTTTAGAGAGTACTAATTGCACAAGAAAACTCAAGAAAAACTTAAAAAAAATTTTTTTTCTGTCACGACAGAAATTTTAGCTGTTTTTCTTCTTATAATATTAAAGTATTACATTTGTATGAAAAATATATCAGGAATAAGAACTGAAATTATAAAATTATTAATATAAAATGCCTTAATTTAAAAATTTTACATGCACACATTTCACAAGGAAGAAAAATTACATTATTGTATTGCCTCGGAAATATTCTGCTTTTAATACTACACATTCTTTTTTATAGTTATTATTTCTATTTATAAAATAGATTTTTTTTTATCATAACGCATTTTTAGCTTTTTTTTCTAAAAAGGGGGGTGTGGCTGAATTGCCTAATTTGTTTTCAAATGAAGTTTTATTCAACTTCTAACTTTCCGACATGCACAAGTGATATATCAATCGAAAGATAATAATACAAAGAATAAGATTAAATGAAAATAAAAAAAAAACGATAGGTTTGTGATTTTTAGGGTACCAAGTCACCTTAAAGTGATTAAACCATTGGATCTGTTTGTACGCAATTGTTTGCCTTGCATGTAACTATTATTTTGATGTAAATATTGTAAATATTATTTGATGTAAATATTTTTTTGTAAATAAATTTCATTTTTGCCAGAAAACAGTCTCATTTTTTTGTCCAAAAAATACCAAGCTTGGAGACAAGAGCATGTAAAAAAATGGTTTCGGTAAAAAGTTTATTGGACCAGTGTCGACATCGCAGCACTATTGTGTTTGGAAATCATGGTCGGTGTCCGGATCGAGTCACGTATTACGAGCAAGACTATCCTTATACCATCATTTTTGAACCCAACTTTGGTGTGCACATTCCTCAGTCGTTTGGAAAAACGGTAATTGTGTTTACGAGTCATTTGGATCTGACCTGGGACAAAGGGGTCGAGTTGAGATTCTTTCAAGTGGGTCGTCCTCCCTCTCACCGAGTTTCGGAGGTTTATCAACCTCAAACTACGGATGCGTATAGTTTGGATTTTACAGACTGCCCTCGAGTCGCAGACGTGTACGTGAAATGGTTGACGTGGTTGGACGTTTGGTAAATGCATCGAGACGAACCTGTCCCTTGGCGCATGGTGGGTCCCCAACCTTGGAAGCGGGCTTTGGAAAACTACGTGCAGCGCTCGCATGAAAAGGCTTTCGCCAATGGGATGCCCTCTGACGTCACGCTCCTCGAGCATATATAAAGCGAGCCACCCGCCGCTAGAATCATTCTGCTGTTTGAAGCAACATGTCTGTTTTGAGTCAACCAGCCAATTTTGCTCATGCCAACGTATTTCATCACGAGGGCAAGCCAGTGCCCATCGAATTGTCCATTGCCACGATTCCCAGGGATAGCAGCGATTCCGAAATCATGTGCATCACCGTGAATCATGCCGGGCAAACTTCCAAGTCCAAAGATTTTCGATCCAACTGCCAAGAGAATGCCCGTCTTCGTCTGGTACACCACCCGTTACCCAAGAGTGTGCCCGTGGAATACCTGCCCTTTTGCGTGAGGGGCAAGTTTAGTTAGCTGGCCCGAGGCAACAGAGGCCTGATGGTGGTCAAAGGAGGGGAGCAACAAAAAATTTTTCAAGAGCTCGGACTATATACCATGGCCCTGGAGAACCTGCCGAAATTCAAAGACATGTGTGATGGAACCTTTCCCAACACCGTGCATGAGGGTGTGCACGAGGAAGAGGACATTTCGTACTGCACCATGCTAAAATCGTATCAATTTGCCAAATACCTGCAGCAGTTTAATAAGCTGCATGCTGAATGGAGCTATAAAGTTACGGTACAGTAAAAAATGGACATTGGCCCGGAAAAAGGGGGATCAAGTCGACACAAGAGTCGACTCGGTCCCCCTTTTTTCGGGCCAAATAGTGTACCAAGATTGGAATGCATATTTTAAAAACGTGGGCTGAGTCGTGCTGTGTGATGCACCAAGATTGGGTTCATCTGTATTATGGAAACCTTGTGCTGAATCGTGCTGTTTGATGCACCAAGATTGGGTTCGTCTGCATGGTGGAACCTTGGCGCAGTTTGATGCAGCAAGATTGGATTCATCTGTATTGGGGAACTTTGCACTAAAGATTTCTTTCATCAGTGTCTGGTGATTCAAGGTTGGAAAAGCATCAGCCAATAGGAATCGATTCACGTGACCCAGCAGAGTATAAAAGGCGAGCGCTCATCCACCAGAGACATTCTCACTCAGCAACATGTCTCACTTAGCCTTTTTTGCCCATGCCAACATGTTTCACCATGGTGGCCAGCCTGTCCCGATCGAATTGTCCATTGCCAGCATTCCGGAGGATGGCAAAGACCCGGAAGTAATTTGTATCACGGTGGATCACTCTAATTTTCACTCGAACCCGACTGCCAAAGACAGCAGGGCCAACAGGTACATCAACCAACGGCTCAGCTTGAAGAGCCACCTGCCCGGATCTGTACCCCTCGAATACCTGTCTTTCTGCGTCAGGGGCAAGTTTTGTCACCTGGCCCAAGGAAACAGAGGCCTCATCGTCGTCAAGGGCTCGGACCAGCGGAAATTTTTTGAAAAGCTTGGACTTTTTACCATCAACCTGGAAATATTGCCCCATTTGAGGGATTTGAATGACCGTACCCTACCTGACCATCTGCACCATGAGGTGCACAAGAACTATGACATTTCCGAGTGCACCATGGTGAAATCCTATCGATTTGCGCGATACCTGCAGCATTTTAACAAGCTGCAGGCTGAATGCAAAAGACAAACTGCCCATCTAGTAGAGAGAGTGAAAAAAAAATTTTTACCGAAAAAAGGGGGACTGAGTCGACTCGGTCCCTTTTTTTCAAGACACACAATATGCCAACGTTGGAAGGTATCTTTTTTAAAACATGCGCCAGCCAATAGAAATCGTTTCACGTGACCTCATTAGAGTATAAAAGGTCAGCAGCCAAATATTCAATCATATTTTCATGCTAAATGTTTTTCGCTGTTAGGATTTGAAGTGATTAATATTCTCAAATTCTGGCAGTCTTATCGGTAAATGTTTTGAGCCAAAATCTTCAAGTCCGAAAATTGGAGGTGGTCCCCTTTTTTCGGGTCAATTACTAAACCAAGATTGGAATAATATAGATTAGATTTACCTGTTGTCGTCTTCACACACCAAGATTGGAGGGCTTGTCTCGTTGAGTTGGCATATCCTCTGTTTTCTCACCAAGATGCATACATTTCATTTGACATGCCAAGAATTTCATTTAACCCAGTGTTTCTCAAACTGTGGGGCGCGCCCCCCTGGGGGAGCGCGACAACCTTACGAGGGGGGCGAGAGCATATCGAAAAAGTAAAAGATTTTAAAATAATTAATTTACTGGAATGAATTAAAACAAAATACTTTCAGACATAATAAAAAATGCACTTTTACTCTGATATAATTTATAGGCACGCGATATTAAGTCATCAAAAATAAAAACTTCTTCAATAACTAATTAGCTATCTTTGATCCTATAACCAAATAAAAAAACTTTTATTTGATTTGCTGTAATCCCATGATGAGAGATTTTTTTACTACGCTTTCTTTTTAAGCCTAACATGCAACTCTTTCAGAGAAAAAACAGATCCCAGACCCAGAATCGAAGAAATTTAGGAACATAAAAAATTCATCACTGTCATTATTTTTGAAATACTGCACATTATAGCTGTAATTTGTATGACCTTCTAAGTTATTGGTACAGTTAGTTATGACCCCTCTCTTACGTGTTTGTTTCTCATTTAGGAAAGTTGTAAGTAATGTATTTCTCTGTTGCACTTTTTTCCATGCAGAAAACTTTTTACACAATTTTTTTGCAGTAACATACATATTATCATAATAAATACAATTTTTACCCGGAAGTGGTCGCGTGGGACACACAGATGAGGAAATCGTTAATTCTGGCAAAACTGTTTATTTGTTACCAAAGAAAAATTGAAAAGTTCTTGAAAGTAGGTAAGTAAACTTTCTCTTAGTTAAATTATTCACTGGAATCACGATTTGTATCGTGTACAATAAAATAATTATAAAAAAAGGGTTGGGGTGACTCAATAACCCCGCTCGACCATATCGAGTGCGCGCCTGCTCCCGAGTTAAAACATGTTGAAGTCTTTTCGCTCTAAATATTAAAAATAATACTATTATTCTTCATCGGAAATTTATATTATTGTTCATTATTTAATATCAATTATAAATGCTAATTCTGCGAGGCTTAAAATTACAATTCGCTTAAAACTAATTATAATTTGAGCAACCATTTTAAAAAGATCATTTTACATTTTTGTAAGCATTGTCGAGCACTTGGCTTTGCTCTCCTTACAATTCAGCTATAATATCCATGTTTTATTTTCTTATAAATGAACTCGAGCAAAGAGCGGGCACTTCAGCCGGTATACATTTAATGTATCAGTGCTGCACAGAGTATTTTATAACTATTTAATTGATACTAAATTAAGAACAAGTTTAATCAGTAATAATGATTTCCATGGGCTTGTCTTGCAAAGCAAAGTTTTTATAAGGAATGCTTTTATGATTAGAAATTGACCCTCTGAGTTCTTTTTCTATATTTAGCAGATATCTATATTTTGTCTTCTAAGCAGCCTCCGGATTTTGCAATAAGTTCAATTTAAAAATTAGCGAAAGGAAAATTAACATAATAATTATCCTATTATTTTATTTATTTATTTTTGCTTAAAAGTAGTATACACAATTTAATACTTATGTTACTAATTTGTATGGTTTATAATTAAGATCGCCTATTGTAGCTTTAACGTCAAAGTGCATTATTATTGCATTTAGTACATTATTAATGTATAAGGGGGGTGCGATAAAAATTGTGATTGAAAAGGAGGGCGCCAGTATTGAAAGTTTGAGATGCACTGATTTAACCCCTTCAAGATGTCTGAATTTCATTTGTTGATGACCCCTGTCTAAATTGTCTCTCTGGGATGGAATGAAAAATTTTCTCTCGCCCCGTGATAAAATATTTTTGGGAGAAATTTGAAAAATTTTATGCTGTTCATACATGGTTGCTCTCAGTAGAAATTTGAAGGATAATTGAATCGAGACCCTAAAGACAACTTTGGGATAAAAAATTGGGTGAAAAGTGAACAATAGTCATACAAAAGAACCGTTTTAACTTTCCTTTTGGATTGAAACCTTAAATGCAAGTTTTGCATAAAAAGTAGGTGAAAAATGTACAATAGTCATTTAAGAAAGCCGTTTAAAATGAAAAAGTGGGAATAAAACAACAAAAATATAGCGTTGAGATGGTTTTCGTTACAAACGAGATGGTTTCAAAAAAGGTCGTTTTCCATTTCCAATCATTTTTTGAAAGGGTCACGGTGCTCAACTATTTTTTCGACTGACTGTAGTCAGTACACAAGAGAGCATAGATCAAGAGAGTTTGTCACAGGTTTATTCCTTCCCTATTATGGACTCATCGAAAAGAAAACGTACTTATTATTTCAATGCCGAGTGGGAAGAAGAGTTTTTTTTCATCGAATACAACGTTAAATACGTATGTTTACTATGTAATAAGAGCGTTGCGTTGCTTAAAAAAAGTAACATAGAAAGACATTTTAAGAATTTACATGGCAAATTTAATTCTGAGTATCCATTGAAATCAGAACTACACGTAAAAGGAAAATGCTATCCTTAAAATCGTCAATTACAAAGCAACAAAGTATTTTTACAAAACCCAAACAACAATCGAAAGCAGCAACCGTAGCATCGATTAAGTCGCACATTTACTGGCAAAGAAGAAAAAACCTTTTATTGACACGGAAATAATGAAAGAAGCTATGCTACTAGCGGCTGATTCTCTTTTTGACGACTTCAAAAACAAAACGGAAATATTGGGAGCTATTAACATGTTACAATTATCAGCTAGAACCGCAACAAGAAGAATCGAATTAATAGCAAGCAATTCGGAAGCAAAATTAGCAAATGATGTGGAGATCTGTGAATTTTTTTCAATACAACTGGATGAATCAACTGATGCAGTCGATACAGCACAATTGGCAATATCCGTTAAAATGGTGTTTGATGACTTCTCTAGAAAAGAAGAATTTTGAAAATTCTTCCGTTAACAACACGTACCCAAGGAAAGGACATATGTTCATTGTTCAAAAAATTTGCAGTTGTAAATAAGTTACTATTACAAAAATTATCATCAATTACTACGGATGGTGCACGAGCAATGACTGGTAAGGAAAACGGTTTTATTGGTTTCTGTAGAAAAGATCCTTTATTTCCTAAATTTATTGCGTGTCATTGTCTTATTCACCAAGAAATGTTATTTGCAAAAACAATTAATTTTAACCATATTATGTCAATTGTTACCAAAATTATTAATTCGGTTAAAGCTAAAGCGACACAACACAGGTTGTTCAAATTATTTTTAGAGAACGAAAACACTGAATTTAAAGACTTACTTCTTCATACTGAAGTGAGGTGGCTCACTCGCGTTAAAGTTCTTGAACGCTTCATTATAACCTTTTACCTCAAGTAAAAGAATTTGTTGTGCTTCGAGAAACGAGGTTTACGAAGAATTGGAAAATAAAAATTGGTTGTTGGATTTTGGATTTTTGGTAGATATGACGATGGAGTTTAATGAATAAAATTTAAAACTGCAGGGGAAGAATTCCCATATTGCTGATATGATTAGCGCAGTTAATTCTTTCAAATGTAAGTTGGAATTGTTAAAAGCGCATTTGTTGAAAAATTTCTTGCCTCACTTTCAAAATGTCAAACGAATAATTGAAAATTTAAATTTGAGTGTTGATTAATTTGACACTACATCGTACATAAAAACCATTGATACATTAATAATCGAATTTTCGTCGAGATTTCAAGATTTTCTACCGTTTGAATCAGTAATTCCATTTTTCGTCAATCCATTCAATGTTCATGAACCTGATTTGCCTTCCAAAATTTCAAATTATTTCGATGTTACTAACATGCAGGACTTAGAATTGTAAATAATTAATTTGCAAAATGATATTGTTTTAAAAAATCACATTATGTTGATAAATCAATTTGTAAATTAGTTAGTGAGGAAAGTTTTCCTGTTTTGAGAAAATGCGCTCTAAAAATATTTTCATCCTCAGGAACTACCTATAATTGTGAAGTTACCTATAATTGTATTACAGTTCAATGATGGATCTAAAGGGACTCTTTCCGTGTTGGAATATTTACACATCCCAATGGGTTATTTCATTCTGAAGGGATTTTCAAAGGTTGATGACGAAAGAATTGTCTACTCGGAGAGACATTCATTGCCAACTACAAAAAACAAGAGAAAAAACTCAGAGGACTTAAAAAAGGAACTGTGCATTATCTGAGAAAAGGAAGGTGTCACGTATAAATCTGGAGAATTTTAAACCTGTATGTAAGTATTAATATTTAGAAAAAAGTATTTCAAACTTTAAAATGTGTTTTACTCAAAATGTGTTTTTTCAGAAAATGTTCAAACGGGGACAAGGATTGCTGAAAAAGTTTTGAAAATAATTTACTGAAATTTCTTGTGTATGTTCTGTATAATAGTAGAATTGTTGTTTTGATCTTCAGATTTTTAAATCACTGCATTATTACAAAATTTACAGTCCCTTATGTGAATATAACTACTGTTTTTTTTAAGCAATTTCGTATAATAACTAAGATAAAGTGCTCTATTTTTTGTAAAAATTAAAATATCTCTTATCCTGAATATCATTTCAAACATGAATAACAAAGCAACATATCAAAATTGAAAAATTGAGGATTTGTTCATAAAATTTTTTTACATAGCGGGCCCCGTTTATGTAATTTTTTGTAAATTTTCACCAGTTTTTCCTAATTTTCATACTAATAAAAAAATTTTCTTTTTTTAATTTTAGGATTTTTTTCTTAAAAAATACCAAATAAATCTAAAAATCACAAAAAAATCCCCATATCTCCATTTTTTCAAAAAAAAGTTGTCGCAAGTAGTCGGATACCTTAAGTAGTTTTTGCGTGAAAGTGTAACAAACAAATTTACATTCGCATTTATAATATTAGTAGGATGTACTAATTTGTTTGTGCTCTTTGTAATAGAATTACAATTGCTAATAGAAATATTGCGAAAAAGTATTGTTTGAATAATTAATTTTTTAGCAACATGTTTTATTGTTTGTATCATACAGTACTGTTGTTGATTTTAGATTATTTCAACAGGGACCTATTTTAGATAGATATTTTTATTTTAGTTCATACTAACTTAATTTTTTTAGTATTGAATTATACCTAATACTTTATATTAGGTATATTACAGAGATCTTAGATAGTATAACACAATTCCTCAAGTAATACTAATTTAATTTTTTTCCTGTTGATGGCTTCCTAATATTACTTATTTATGATATTATTTAGTTAATGTTTATTATCATTAATTTTTTTTCTTTCGGCTTCTCTATTTCAGGTTATTTCACCCATAGTTCAATATAGCAGAAACTTACTACTGCTATTAATTTTCTGATGTAATTTTTATTCCTATTTACATTCAGTCATTTCTGTTTACTCAATAGCATGTTAATTTTCTCTCTTACATTAAAATATTTGTTTTTGTTAAATTATTATTTAATTTGAGACCACAAATATAGAAAAAAATATTTTATAATTAATATAATAAAAGTAATATAGAGTGTTTTTTTTCCAGGTATAGAAGTTTAAGTTGGCATTACTTTCCAAGATGGCGACCGATTTAACATCTGTCAAGTGATTTATTCTCAGTTTGGTTTGGCAATTCATCAAACGATCATCAAGCAGGGCGTAGATTCGTCGAATGGGCCCAAAACGAGATTGCCGTTGTTCCCGATTTTCATAAGCGAATTTTGTTTAGCGATGAAGCGCACTTCTGGTTGAATGGCTACGTCAACAAACAAAACTGCCGCATTTGGAGTGAAGCTAATCCACAAGTGTATGTCGAAACACCGTTACATCCAGAAAAACTGACTGTTTGGTGCGCTTTATGGGCTGGTGGAATCCTTCTTCAAAAACGATGAAGGCCACAACGTTACAGTCAATGGTGATCGGTATAGAGCCATGATTACTAACTTTTTCATTCCTGAATTGAACAATCATGATGTCCAGGAGCTGTGGTTCCAACAAGACGGCGCAACATGTCACACAGCTCGTGCCACAATCGATTTATTGAAAGACACGTTTGGTGACCGCCTAATTTCACGTTTTGGACCTGTGAATTGGCCTCCAAGATCTTGTGATTTAACACCGCTAGACTATTTTCTGTGGGGCTATGTAAAGTCAATGGTCTATGCGGATAAGCCACAAACGCTTGACCATTTGGAAGACAACATTCGCCGTGTTATGGCCGATATACGGCCACAAATGTTGGAAAAGTCATCGAAAATTGGACGTCCAGATTGGACTACATCCGAGCCAGCCGTGGCAGTCCTATGCCAGAAATCATATTTAAAATGTAATGCCACAAGATTATCTTTCGAATAAAAAAAATTCATGTCAATCGAATAATACATCGTTGTTTTTATTGCAATTTAAAGTTCTATACCTCTAAAAAAAAACACCCTTTATTATATATATATATATATATATATATATATATATATATATATCATGATTTTGAAGACAGAATCAGATCAAAAGTTAGAAAAAAAATATCTTTATTCAATCATATATCTCTTCTGACGCTGAGAACAGGGAGGATAAAAGCACGATATGGTGGTGTTTTCAAGTGGATAGCACTTGAAAAACACATGTGGTAAGTATCGCGGATTTTATGATTGTATTTGAAAGTTAATGCTGACACACATATGGAGGCTGTTAAATCTAACGATCTGAAATTAGACATGTTTATTGGCTAGGTCATATGTTCGGAAAAAATAAATGGGTGATTAGTTTGATACTTGAATATGTGAACTGAGAAAGGTGAGTCAAGTGCTAGGTAGGGAATTTAAATTTTAATCTAATTTAATTATCCTTACATTTGCCCCCAATTTTATAAGGGAGTCATGGCGTGGTTTTTTTTCTCTCTTTACAAACTTAATCAATTTTCAACAAACACAAAACAATACGTAACATCATTTAGAAAGACATATTACACACAGTAGAAATATTTAAGCAGTAGGAATACTAAAATCAAAATGCAATACAATAAACAATACTATAACGACAAACACAGTAATGACACTTCCAAAATATTAATTGATAAAAATGAATTTCCATACATATAATTGAAGATTAGGTTGTTCAAATATATTCGACATCTAGAATAAGAGCTCGCGTTTCTCTCCTCCTATTCCTTCATAATAATAGATTCGTATTATCAGTGGCGTAACGTGCACCCCCGCAACCCCCACATCGCGAAGGGGCCAGGGTTCTAAAGGGGCCCAAAGCCTGACTGACGCAAGTGCCTACCTTTGTAAAATTCAACATGGGGGCCACAAACCTGACTTTGCAGGGGGGCCCAAAAGTTAACCGTTACGCCACTGCGTATTATAGCTAGTAGATATTGTTTTCAAAAAAATTTATATTGGAAAATAATATCATAACAAACAATAAGATAGTAAATATAAAAATATACATGATATCATACAAATGTTAAAAAAATAATTTTGTATAAAAATCTACTCTGGCGCCATTGTAGTAATACCCTATATTGTTACACACATTTTGCATATATGAAATACATTTTTTTTTAAAAGATAAAAAAAATATAGACACTAATAATATGAAAACGGTGTACAACACACAACTTATATGCACTATTCAACACAATAAACAATATTTTATTTCATATGTGTTATAAAATATAAAAATTATAAGAATATAGGAATAAAAGAATATAAGGAATTATAAAAATATAAGAGCTCTTTTTTATTATTGTTGAGTCGGAAAAGTGGACTCACTTTGTGGAGACCCCCCTGGGTCTCACCCTGGACACCAAGATTAATTTTAGGCAAAGAATCACCAAGAGCCATTTTGTATAATGATAATAAATATTTATTATTTCAAGTCTCAAAAAAAAACTCTAATAACATATAATATTTCTATGTTTTGTCAAATAAAGGGATTTACCTTTTATATTAAATTAAATTACGAATTATGCAATTAATTAATAATTATGTTCAAGATCAAGTAAGGTCTACCGAAATAAGAAGTCCGAGAAATACACGTACTCGAATTATTAACTTTCATTAACTTTAACTAATTTGACTACACTAACGCTTAATTTAAGCGTACATAAATTATAGTTACCACTGGTTATATCAGCTTTCTCGTTCTTCAGTAGAATAGCAGCACTACGTCTTCACTATCTTAATATCTTGGAATTCTCTAAGTTTGAGGTTACTGTTGCTGGCTCAATAGCCTTCCTCATCCTGTCTGCTAGCTTACAACGCTCGATTTAAATACCTTATCTACTTTGCATATCCCGTTCATCTTTTTGGAGTTGATTGGGAATATACGCGAATTTATAATCCCCAAAAAGACGCCTAAGAATATTAGTGGAAAGGTTCCGTACAGATTCGTCACAATCCCGTCCAAAAAGAAAACGGGATTTATTCGAAGGTCACAAATGACCTGAAAATAAATTACGTAACCAATTCCTAAACTTGATTTATAGTCCCGACGACTTTAATATATATATATCTAAAAATCGGATACTTTACAAATTCTCCTTCCTTAAGGGAAAGAAAAAAACATTACGACCAAAAACTTCCTTTTACATGACGTAACATTTACAGGATTAGATTTCCCTACATCACACCCATTTGGCTAAGAGGCGAGGAAAAAAACCACTGAAGTGGTAAAAAACATGCCTATGTGATTTACTTAACTACTTATGGAAAAACTATACACACATATTCTGGCTTACACTTGACTCGTCGCTCGCTATACAATGCTCAGGGTCAGCTACCCTGAAATGAAAACCTCTTTAAGTCGTGTGAAGAAACAAACATCTACTGTATGTACAAATTCATTCATGTTTTACATAACATTTTTATGTACATCAGATAAAGCATCTGGTTCCTTATCATTCCCATTCCATGCATGCTGCGCTTGTTAGTATTAAATGATAGCCCTACCTAACTACGCCGCGTCCCAAGTCACCAGATGTGAGAAAAAATATACACATACATATACATACAATTTCAAACATTTTTCAATAAACCATTAAAACAAATTACCAAAGGAATTGTCGCATCTTAGCGAAGTCATACATAGAAGTAAACAAATGCATTCTTACAAATGTTTTCTCCATATTTACACACACAAAAAAATTAAGACAAAAGCTGATTTTTCTCATGAAGAAAAACATACTCGTTGTAGTGTCCACTTTTGCTTGGCTTCTTAAATTTTAAAAATCCGCCCGTGACTTGCTTCATTACAATAATTCTTCCGACCACTTGTTCGAAAGAAGAAAAAAAAAAAAAAAGAAACGTTACAACCTGATTTTTTTGTCCTCTATTCGCTCCTATCCACCGGCTTCCATGCTGAGGCTCCTGCTCCTGATGTTGTTTGCGGGATACTGTCGATTCCATTGCTCCTCTGCTCCTCTGGTATTCCTTCGAGCTGTTTTACTCGGCTCCGTAAGTAGTAAGGACAAGTGTAGCGAATTATAAACGAAGCAATGTTCGAAATTATATCGAAACGAAAGGAGTGTGTATCCGGGCGAATTAGTTAGACAGTCCACAATAAGTAAGTTCCATGAGATAGTTTAGGTATAGTAATGTTTAATTAGATACGAATTGCCGCGATGCGGCTTACATTCTACGATACAAGTTACACACACACTAACAATCTTTACAATTTTAATACAAATGTGCGCACACCAGCGCCCTCACGAGGACAATATTTTGGCACAACAAGGTCTCACTGTTGTCGCCTGTTTAGACCGGACTGGTCTCCTCTCAGCTGCCTTGTTGGTTCCGCTCGTAGTTGTCCTGGTCTCTCGGGCCCTGACGTATTAGCCATTCTATTCTTGCCTGCTCCCTTCTGTAGGTGGCTTGCCCTGCCTGGTATCTATTTGATGTGAGGGACCTGCAATGGACTGTGATCCCTGGGAAGTGTTATTAGGTCTTCTATATTTATATTTTCGAGATGATACCGAGGACGGAATTGTTCTCTTTAGCCCCTGTGTTGGTTCAGGGATTGGTCTTTTCTGGTCCCCATCTTTTCCTGCATATTTTGGACCGCTTTTTATCCGTCCTGTCCACTGACCCATTTGACCCTCCTTTACGTTTCAATATCGGATCCTCCCATCCGGCATTTCCCTTATTTGATTTACGACTCACTCTCCTCACTCGAGGTTTTCCTAGATCTTTTGGATTTTCCTGGGTGTGATCTATTTGACCTATTACTAGACCTTTGTCTTTCATATAGTGTTGTGATGACCCCCCCCCTGAGTCACACCTTGAACACCAAGATTAATTTGAGGCAAAGAACCACCAAGAGCCATTTTAAGTAATAATATTATTTATTTGTTATAATTTCCTCAAAAATCTCTGATAACATATAATACAATAATGTTACGTCGCTTAAAGGGATTTGCCTTTATATTAAATTAAATTACTAAAAATACGATTAATTAATAATCTAGCTCAAACTCAAGTAAGGTTTACCGAAATAAGAGATCCGAGAAGCACACGTATTCGAATTCTTAACTGTCATTAACTTTAACTAAGTAGCTCAAACTGACGCTTACTTTAAGCGTACGTGAATTATATTTACCGCTGGCTTATATCAGCTTTCTGGTACGTCTAGCAGCACGACGTCTTCACGAATCTAATCTCTTTGAATCCTCTAGTTATGCGTTTAACGTTACTGGCTCAATAGCCTACCATCATCTCACTTGCTATCTCGTAACTCTCGACTTAAATACCTTATTTAATTTAAATATCCCATACCTCTTTTTGGAGTTGATTGGAAATAAATGCGAATTTATATTCCCCAGAAAGACGCCTAAGAAGATTAGTGGAAAGGTTCCGTACAGATTCGTCACAATCCCCTCCAAAAAGAAAACGGGATTTATTCGAAGGTCACAAACAGCTTGAAAATAAATTACGTAACCAATTCCTAGACTTGATTTATAGTCCTGACGACTTTAATATATATCTACCAATCGGATACTAAAAATTCTCCTTCCTTAAGGTAAAGAAAAAAATTACGACCTAAAACTACACTTTAAAGGACATAACATTTACAGAATTAGATTTCCCTACACCACGCCCATTCGGCTCTGAAGCGAGGGAAAAACCACCTAAGTGGAAAAACCTGCCTGCGTGGTTTCCTTAACTACTTAAAAATCTACTTAAATATTATAACACATATTCTGACTTGCATCTTGCTTCTTTTGGGGAATATACAATGCTCAGGGTCAGCTACCCTGAAATGAAAATTTCTTTGTGTAAATAACAAACATGTCTAGTACATGCAGATTCCTTCATTTTTTACATAACATTTTCATATACATCAATTGAAGCATTTGGTTCCTTAACATTCCCATTCCATACATGCTGCGCTTGTTAGTATTAAATGTTAGCTCTACCTATTTACGCCGCGTCCCAAGTCACCAGATGTAAGATAAAATATACACATATATATACATACAATTTCAAACATTTTTCAAAAAACAATAAAACAAACAACCAAAGGAATTGTCGCATCTTAGCGAAGTCATACATAGAAGTAAACAAATGCATTCTTACAAATGTTTTCTCCATATTTACACACACAAATAAATTAAGACAAAAGCTGATTTTTCTCATCAAGAAAAAACACACTCGTTGTAGTGTCCACTTTTGCTTGGCTTCTTAAATTAAAAATCCACCCGTGACTTGCTTCATTGCAATAATTCTTCCGACCACTTGTTCGAAAGGAGAAAAGAAAGAAACGATATAACTTGATATTTTCCTTTGCCCTTTATTCGCTCCTATCCACTGGATCTCCGTCTAAGGCTTCTATACTGAGGCTCCTTCTCATGATGTTGTTCTGTGGAATACTTACTATTTCGCTGTTCCTGCGCTCCTCTGGAAATCCTTCGGGTTGTCTTACTCGGCTGCGTAGGTAGTACGGACAAGGTCTCACTGCTGTCGTCTGTTTAGTCCGGTCAGTTCTCCTCTCAGCTACCCTGTTGGTTCCGTTTTTAGTTGTCTTTGTCTCCCGGGCCTTGTTGTATTCTCCGCTTCCTTCGTGCCTGCTCGCTACTGTAGGTGATTTGTCCTGCCTGGAATCTTGTTGATGAGAAGGACCAGCAATGAACTGTGATCCCTGGGAGGGGTTATTAGGTCTTCTATATTTATAATTACGAGATGAAACCGTGAATGGAATTGCTCTTTTTATCCCCTGTTTTGGTTCAGGGATTGGTCTTTTCTGATTCCTATGTTCGGACCCCTGCAGAGAACGTTTTCAGCAAATTTTGAGCTTCTTTAAAATTTTCCTGTCCCCTGATGCATTTGACTCTACTTTACGTTTCAATCTCGGATCCTCCCATCCGGCATTACCCTTACTCGATTTACGACCATTACTCTTCTCACTCGAGTTTTTCCTAGATCCTTTGAATTTTCCTGGTTGTGATCTACTTGACCTATCACTCGACCTCTGTCCTTCATACAGTGTTTCTCAACATGACTGTTCGAACTAATCGTGTCGGATTGTTGTGGACGGTACACACGCACATGGTCAATATTAACTGTTACCCTTTTACCCCTCTTTAAAATAATTAAATTGTTATTCCGAACCTCCAACACTCTATATGGCCCTTCAAACTTAGGCATAAACTTTCCAACCACTCTCCTACCCGCAGCACTTATAAAATGAGTTTGCACCAACACCAAATCATTTATTTTGATGTTAACTTCCCTCCTTTTCCGATAATGATATTTTTCCCAATGTTTGTGTTGTTTCCGCCTATTCTGCCTTGCTTCATCGAATAATTTCTCAATGTTTCTTCCTACATATTCAGCACCCTCTGTGACATTTATTATTTTACAAAAAGGTGTTATAATCTTTCTACCTAAGAATAACTCAGCCGGAGTTTTATTTGTTGTTTCGTTCATTGAAGTGCGCAGCGCGAAAGCGAATTCATGAAGAAATCGGTCCCAGTTTTCGTGATTTTCTTTTACAAAACAGGCTATCATCTGGACAAAATTGCGATTAACTCTTTCCGTTAAATTCGCCTGTGGCCTGTATGTTACCGTTTTCATATGTTTTATGTCCAACCTGTGACTTAAGTGTTCAAATAACTCTGATATAAATTGGGGGCCGTTATCACTAATTAAAGGAATCGTAGCTCCGTAACGTGAAATATAATTCTCAAAAAGGGCGTTAGCTATGGCCTGGGCCGAAGCTTTTTGTAAAGGAATAAGCTCACTCCAATTAGTGAAATGATCAGTTATTACTAATAAAAATCTATATCTTTCGAGTCGAAATGCGGGGTAGGGGCCTAATAGGTCTAACGTTACAATTTCATTGGGGTAATTCGATACTATCGGAATTAAACGACCAGCTGGTAGCACGTTTTTGTAATTAAATTTTTGACACCGGTCACAGGTTGATACATATTCAAATGTATATTTCCTCATATATGGAAAATAACATGTGTCTCGTAATTTTAAATAGGTCTTCCTTTTTCCTAGATGGCCTGCTAATGGCAGATCATGAAATTATTTCATTATTGCTTCACGAAGCGATCTAGGAATATACACTCTTAGTTCTCCAAGAGTTGTATAATATTTCGCGTAAAACAGTAACCATCTATAAGTTTAAAATCCTGGGACCAACCCTCGCATATAGTCGCATTAACGGAACCGTCGTCTGGGTTTTCTAAATAACGATAGATGTGTCTTAACTCAGGATCTTCCCTTTGCTCTCGAATGAGTTGTTCTCGGGAGTTTAAGGCTAGGGCTCAAAGAGCTGCGCACGAAATTGAAATTTGTGATCCATCCAGATAGCCTAATGGAATCCTAGACAAAACGTCCGCAATAACGTTTTGGACCCCCGAGTCGATGTTCCCATTCTATGTTGAACTCGGATAACTTGAGTGCCCATCTAATCATTCGACTAGATAAGTTTTTCCCATTCGTTAGCTTTGTTAATGCCGCGTGATCTGTGATTACCTTCACCGGTAGTGATCCGAAATAAGTTTTAAACTCATTTAAGGCCCATATCACCGTCAAACATTTGCGTTCAGTAACAGTATAGTTTCGTTCCGCCTTATTGAGGGTTCTAGACGCGAATGCAATAGGTCTGTGGTTTTGATTAAGCACAGCACCAATTCCGACCCCACTAGCATCAGTAAATAAGTTTAACTGTTCTGTAAAATTCGGCAATTGCAAATCTGATGCCTCTGTTAATGCTCGTTTTATCTTATCAAAAGAATCCTTTGCTTCTGTCGACCAATTAAATTTAGCCCCCTTTTTCTTCAACCGATATAATGGTTTACATATGTCTGCATACTGGGGCATAAATTTCTGATACCACCCCGCCAGTCCCTAAAAATTTCGATACTTCCTTGCTATTTTAGGAGGTTTCATTTCTATGATTGCCTTCACTTTACTATGGTCTGTTTCGATCCCTTCTTTACTAATTACGAGACCTAAATACTTCAATTTGTCACGTGCGAAGTGGCATTTATACTTATTTAATGTTAGCCCTGCGTCTCTCAACAGTGTAAATACCTAATTCAAATGATCTAAGTGTTCATTAAACGATGGAGATGTGATGATAACATCGTCCATATATACCGACACGGAACGCCCAATAACAGGTTTCCGTATAATATCAATGGCTTTTTGGAAATTTGGCGCCGCCCCTGAAAGGCCAAAAGGCATTCTGAGGAATGCAAACGTGCCACTGCGAGTGATAAACGCGGTTTTCTCTATAACTTTTGGACTAATCGCCAACTGAAAATAGCCACTTTTTAAATCCAATGTGGACATCACTCTGGTATGCGGAATGTTTGTTATTAGATCATCAATCATCGGTAATGGATATCGGGCGCATTTAGTTATTGCATTAAGTTTACGATAATCAATCGCGAATCGATACGCTTCAGGAGAATCTGGAGGAAGGCCATTATTCTTGCGCGTTAAAACTACTGGTGACGCATATGGGGATTGAATAGGACGGATCTTTCCCTCTTGCAACATTTTCTCAATGTGATAATCGATTATTCCTTGTTTGACCATATCATATCGGTAGGGTCTCTACACTACCGGTCCCTTGTCCCCAGTATCGATTTCATGGTATAAAACATGAGTTAACCC